>JAVQJS010015732.1:0-22461 GCA_036024795.1 Galaxias rostratus | reverse complement strand
AAATGTCACCACAGCATTATGACTGCCTTGTGAACAAACATTTCATGTTTTATGAAGGAAAATAGGAAATATGACCTGCAACTCTAGTTTCATCTACACACAAACCAGTTCAACCTCATTTTGTTCAGTGCCTCTGCAGTCTAGATGATTAACCGGTCTTGTCCGTGAAAAACCTTTCCACTCTCATGTTAGAAGTATGATATTTTCAAAGGGTGCCATATGAAAAATCTACCCTTTGTAGTAAAATAATAAAGAAATAAATTAATCTGACAGTTACAGAAAGGTTTGTTGGGGCTGATGTTGTTTCCTTTTATTCTTTAGCCATATTTAATCTGTTCTGTCAGTTACCTAAAGAAAATATCCACAGTAAAGGCCTCCCAGCTGTGAATTGTATTATTTTCTGTGTCCACCTTACCAATATACATGACGTCCACTTGTTTGGGGTCAGAGCAGGTGTTTCCATGGGCATTGGAGGCAACAACTGTCAGATTATAGTTCACCCAGATAGAGGTGTGGTTCTTGTCAAAGAAGCACGAGTTTGGCCCAGCTGACAGATAGTCTGGACATTCAAGCTGCTTATCAGATCTGCACAGATAGAGCACAACATTTACTGACACTAATACGGATGAAGGCAAACTGCCAAGGCAAATACAGGGCTTAACAATCAATCACGATTATGGGTGAGACCCAGTGGGAAGTCAGGAGTAACTGCAGTGCAATAGTTACACTTATCATTCCTGATGGACTGAACATAATTGCCAAAATTATATAATATGAACTGCTAAATATCTTTCAGCTTTTGTAAGAAACAGTTTAACCTACTTTCCAATGCGGTAGTAGAGGTGGTGTGTGGTTGGTAACCCTCCATCAGACCCTGGCTCCCACCGACAGGTAAACGTCTCCTTTTCAGGAGATCGACAACTGATAAAGATTGGTTTCCCTGGGGAAGACTCTCCTGATGACGGTGAAAAGTACACAATTAACGTCAATATACATCTCAATGAGAGCCTAAATTAAAAATGAAATAGAACAGAGGCTTGTATGATGTTTCAGTAATATCTTTGTTGGCCTTGACTTACCATTACATTTATATATTGTACTGGAAAGCAGTAACAGTGCCACAGCAACTTCTCGCATTTTGACACGTCACCCCTGTTGTGCCCCCTTAACAAATAAAGCTGTGGCTAATGAGGTTACAAAATGCCAGTATACCATGTTTTAACTTACAACAAACAAAGAAAAACCTTACAACTAAAAAGGTAGGTCTAGGGACATCTGAGATTAAATTATATTGACAAGCAATGACATTAGATTATGTATCTTCAAAACATTCCTTGTTTATAATGCATGTTTACCCTATAATACTACTACTACTACTACTTATAATAATAATAATAATAATAATAATAATAACACTTTCTATTTAGATAGTGCTTTCTGGCACCCAAAGACGCTTCACAACATTTACATAGATAACATGGCAATTGAAGGTTTGAGGTTTTTAATTTCTGAATCATCCCAAAAAACCCTTCCTTTATAAGGAATCCTTATACACTGGAGCCACAACTCAACAATTAGTGCCAGTTATGTTCAGATATGGCCTGCTGTTACCCGTTCTCACAACCACGGCCCCTTCAACGTCATCTACCCCATACAAAAGTTGTCAATCATGAACAACACTGTTGGCCTGACCGTTCTTTGCTCAATCCATTCCTTCGCAAGTGTTTCACTTGAGAGAAAGTAGAATCTCAAAGCAACACATTCAGATTTGCGTAACCGAGCTTTATAGAAGGAAGTTTAAGTTTATTTTAAAATATAAACAAAAATGATGTGCAAATGTAGAGACCCCAGCCGACTCGATCCTAGCACAGCAGCCCCAGCTGATGACAATGAATAATTGCCATGGGCGGGTTGACTGCCTCCCCATTATTTAGAGACAGACAACCTATAATTGTGTTACTGAAACCAAAAGACAAATAGTTAATTAAGAATGCAAGTGTAAATTATACGTATAACAAAAATGTACTCAAGGTTTAGACCATTTCCCCGTTCTAAGATATTAAACTCGGCGTCGTGTAACTTTCTTTTCACATGTATAAAGCAAAAGTTCCTCGATCTTCCGATATTTCGCGTACACTGACGTAATCAAGACGTGATTATCTGGTATATTCCCCTCCTTATAGCGTGTTGGCATTTCATTTCCCACCGATGTAGCCAAGCCACTCAACACTCACCTGGTTAGTCCAGGATGTAGATGCCTGAATATAGGCAATAGGAATTCACACGGCGCACGGAAGTCTAAACTTCCATTTAGACAAGGGAAATTGTCCTCTGTTCTTGAATCTTGAGAAATCTGGGATACATGCCTACATGATGATATTGACAGTTTTAGATTTTGGGATAAAATATTAATTTTAATTTAGGCTCTTAATCTCTACTCCAATTGAAATCGTCCACTCTTGGAAACTCTCCATTCGACGGCTTCATTCAAAGATCTTCTTTCGCGGAAAGTCTCCCTGGGTGTGGACGCGCTGACAAGTGTGCAGGTGGAGTGTTGTATGACGTACAGCTGTGCTGACACCTTACAGTCGCAGTAGCCTATTATTCCCCAGAAGCACAAAGCAAAGCAGAACAAAGTAGGCGTGTATGAAGCGTAAGCAGCTTTCAGGAAGTAAAGTTGGGCGACGTTTTTGAGGTTTTGATGAGTTTTGTGCACATTAGTCACAGATTTATTTCTCGCCGAGATGTCGGATTCCTTTGAGCGATCTACAAACATAAACCTTTTGAAGAAGCCAATTTTGAAGAAACTGTGTAATGTGTTGGATGAGACCAATATAGGATGGCGTAAACTTGGGATGGTGGTTGGCACTGATAAACGATTTAAAGTGAGGTAAAACTGCTTCGCATGCCAGATGTGTAAATATCTTAAAATGATTCAACTTCTTTAACCTTAAAATCGGTCGAAATTGAATTGGAATTAGTATTGTCTATTACCTGAAACTGTAGGATAATCTATAGAAAATCCCCTTCCACCACAACAGCTACGTTTCGAATTTAGCTTTAATTTGAACCTAAATTAAGTCATAAATTTACTCTTGCTTGTATTGAGTTGTATTGTTCTCTTCCCAACATAGCCCAGATGAGATGGAGTTGTGTTCTCTCAAAGTGCTGGAGCTCGAGGGCAGTCCCAGTCGCATGCTGCTAAGGCTAATGGGAGAGCGTGGATGCACCGTGGGCCACCTGACAGATCTTCTACTAACTATAGGCAACGCAGAGGCCCTGCAATGCCTAAAACCCCCGGGTAGACAGTTCACTCTGAATAGAAAGTGCAGATTTGTAGCATAGATCAGATGCAGTCAAAAACGTCCAGTAATAAATGATCGTGTACCCTTGCTGATTATTTGTTAAGATTTTAACGGGTTGCAAAGTATTGCAAAGCAGAATTGAAATCAGGTGATTTATTCAAAGACAAATATGATATTGTTTGCCTCTCTTATAAGAGAATATCAATCTGTCTTCCAGGACTTCAGATCATTGTTCAACCCCAGTCGGTGGCTATTATGTGTGGGCACAACTTGCGCCTTAGCTGCTTTGCTGTGGGCAAGACAGAAGTGCAATACCAGTGGTTCAAAACCAAGGAGGAGGTAGACAGCTTATATTACTAGTGTGATTTCACATATACCAAATGCTTCACAGGCTCCTGACTATTCTGTGGGAACCCTTCTTGTTTTTGTTTACCCAAAAACCTTTTTCATCACTACATCATGGTTTTCTGACATTGATTGTATTGGTAACTATAGTTCATCTTTATTCAGTTCTGTTCCCTATTTTTCCTCTACTATGTGTCACTTTATAATTTGTAAACATTTCCATGCACAGGTTCCAAACAGCCTGTCTCCAGATCTAGTGATAAGTCCGGTTGAGTTAAAGGATGCTGGCTTCTACATCTGCAGAGTCAATTGTGGAGAGGCATTTGAGTTCAGTCAGTGGGTGCAGGTGGATGTCCTGGATGTCGGCACACCTAACGGTTAGCTAAGCCAGCACTGCACAGTCCAATATCTATCACCAACAAACCAATTTTTCTTAATAGTTTGGGTTAAAGTTATAATGTCATACCAGGATGTCAAAGTTTATTACATCAGATTATTTTGAATACATAGCTATAGTTGTAAAGTAATTTAGTTTTTTTTTTTTGTATAGTAATGTTTGCACTAGTGTATAAAAATCTCAAGTCTAGGGGTCTAACAAATAGCTTCTTGGTTGTTCTTTTTGTTGACAGCCAATAAATGTTTTAACTTAAAACCACTTTAGTATTTCCCTAAAATGATTCTGGCAACAGCTTTTGGTAGTATATTGTGCGGTGCCTCCACACCACAGGCTTGTGCTCCCAGTCCATGAGGGGCAGACATAAGGTGGTGCTTCAGCCCCAACCTCAAAGGCTGCTGGTCGGGGACACTTTGCAGATCGAGTGTGGAGCCGTAGGGAGACCTATACCTCGCTACCAGTGGCACAGGAACGGAATCCCGGTTCCCAATGCCTCCAAGCGAAAGCTTATTGTAAGAATGCAAACACTTCACATGGGTCAGATGTTGCTATACCACTTCATCATAATTATTAAACTTTTGTTTATATGCTCAGGTACTCCACTATGATCTAATGTAAATTTACATTCAGTTACCTGAGTCATTCGAGAGGGCTAGGTATGATAAGCCAAGACAAGCCCCATTAAAGCAGTAGTTGGGTTGAAAACAGCCGGTGTAAGTTGTGACAGAGTTTCAATTAAGCTACATTGTCAGCCCTAGTATTGCAACCTGTAACCCAGAATATTAGTGTTTGTTTGGCACGTTTCTCCTTGAAACACTAATGAAGGTTGTTTTTGCTCAGATACCCTATGTGATGCAGGACCATTATGGGAAGTATCGATGTGAAATTTGCTGCCACAATGAGAGAACCTGGACCAATGAAGTTGAAGTTATAATAGGTATGCCAGATGGAGATCTTGTTTAAGATTTGGTTGTTTCTGTTTCATTGGTGGAAAATCAAGTGCATCTCTTGGCAGTATACTTCGCTTTGATGACCATTATTCTGATCTGTATTTTTAAATAGGACAGCTATATCTGTCCAGTGTTCAGGGGCAATGTAGTGCTCTGAAGGTGAAGTTGTTAACAGATTCGGAATACACATAGTGCAGTAAACTGCTACCATACTGCATGCACAAACTTTCAATAAATAATTATAGTTAGGGTGACTAGATAACAAGTCATACATTTTGTATGATGGTTACATACAGTGGTAGGTAAAGGTTTGGGAACCCCTGATAATTTTAAAGATTTTTCCTTTATAAATCATTGGTTGTTTGGATCAGCAATTTCAGTTAAATATATCATATAGCTGATACAGTGTTATTTGAGAAGTGAAATGTAGTTTTTAGAATTTACAGAAAGTGTGCAAAACTTATTTATATAAAAGTAGGCAGGTGCAAAAATTCGGGCACCCCAACAGAACAATTACATCAATATTTAGTAGTTTCTCCTTTTACAGACATAACAGCCTCTACCTGCACTGGCCACACAGCCCCACAGCATTATGGAACCACCACCAAATTTGACTGTGGGTAGCAAATGTTTGTCTTGGAATGTTATGTTCTTCATCCACCATGCATAACGCCCCTCGTTATGTCCAAATAACTAAATTTAAGTTTAATCTGTCCACAGCACCTTATTCCAAAATTAAGCTGGCTTAATGTGCTTCAGCAATCTTCAAGCCACTTCGCTTGTGGCATGTGCGCAGAAAAGGCTTCTTCCGCATTACTCTCCCATACAGCATCCCCTTTTGCAAGGTGCGCTGAATATTTGAACAATGCACAGTGACACCATTTGCAGAAAGATCATGTTGTAGGTCTTTAGAGCTGGTCTGGGGTTGAGTTTGACTGTTCTCACCATCCTTCGCCACTGTTTATCTGAGATTGTTCTTGGCCTGCCACTCCGGGCTTTAACCAGAACTTTGCCTGTGGTCTTCCCTTTTTTCACTATGTTCCTCGCAGTCGAAACTGAAAGCTGAAATCTCTGAGCTAGCATTTTGTATCCTTCCCCTAAACCATGATGTTGAACAATCTTTGTTTTCAGGTAATTTGACAGTTGTTTTGAGGCTCCCATGTTGCCACTCTTCAGAGAAGATGCAAAGAGGAGAACAACTTGCAATTGGCCACCTTAAATGCCCTTTATCATGATTGGCTTTACCTGTGTATTTAGATCAAGGGAAAATGAGCTTGCCAAACAAATATTGTGCTCCAATAATTAGTGCAAAAGGGCTTTACCTGTGTATTTAGATCACGGGAAAATGAGCTTGCCAAACAAATATTGTGTTCCAATAATTAGTGCAAAAGGTATCCAAATCAATAAAACAACAAGGGTGCCCAAATCTTTGCACCTGCCTACTTTTGTTTAAATAATTATTGTACACTTTCTGTAAATCCTATAAACTTAATTTTACCTCTCAATTATTACTCTGTTAATCTGCTATATGATATATTTAACTGAAATTGCTGATCGGAACAACCAATGATTTATAAAGGGAAATCTTGAAAATTGTCTGGGGTGCCCAAACTTTTGCATACCACTGTATAAAGGGTTTCACACAAATCAGATAGGCCTTTACAATACCAGAAATATGTATTATATAAGGTATATATAAAGTATTTGCTTTTTTTCATAGATTTTTGTAATATATATAATAAATATAGAATTAAAATAATGGCCTTATTACTTTTCTCTTTATTTCGAATTTTGGGTTTTGCATGTATATAATGAAGAGGCCAACTGACATCAAAAAGATTTCTGTGGTTGATCATAATCTTCTAATGGCTTTGGTGGGCATGCAAATAATATACTATGGTCTTTTAAATAGAACCTATATGAATGCCACATACAGTGTGGGAAAAAGATGTTCTCAATTAATGGACATTTTAACTTTTATTTTTTTTGTCTTTCTCCAGATGATTTCTTTGTCCTTGGAGCAAGTGACATTTTGTATTAGAAGAAAGACATAAATAATCACACTAGCTTTTCAAACAGTTTGTTTTCATTTTAGGTGCTAATAATATCACCATCAGCAACAGTCAAGAACAGCCTTATGGTAAATTAATGTGTATTGAATTTGATCCCCACTTTTTTGCTGAACCATCTAACCTTGTTTATAGTTGAATATATGCACGTTGGATTGATTTGTTATATGTCGAAGTTGATCTCTCACCTTTCAGCAACTCTCTGTTCTTTGCTAGCGACAGATAAGGTTGCCCTGCTGATTGGAAATCTGTCTTATCAGAACCACCCAAAGTTAAAGGCCCCCACAGTCGACGTTTACGACCTCACAGACCTCCTACGCCAACTGAACTTCAAGGTGGTTTCACTGCTGGACCTCACTGAGTCTGAGATGCGCAATGCTGTGGATGAGTTTCTACTGCTGCTTCACAAGGGTGTATATGGTACGTTATTTTGGCCTTCAGTCAACATTTTACGATTTAATTTACATTATTTCAATAACTTAAATACCTCTGTACTGACAGGCTTGTTATATTATGCCGGCCATGGATTTGAAAACTATGGCAATAGCTTCATGCTGCCTGTAGATGCCCCCAACCCTTACTGCTCTGCCAATTGCTTATGTGTGCAGAGCATCCTTAAGTTGATGCAGGAGAAGGAGACAGACCTCAATGTTTTCCTGTTGGACATGTGCAGGAAGAGGTGAGAATTTGTGGATGGCCCGCCCTATTGCTGTTCATGTATTTGTAAATGTTTTGTCAGTTGTGTGGAATGAACCTGAACATTTTTGTTGTGATTGTTTCTTTTTTGTTTCAGGAATATTCATGATGGAAACACCCCAAACATTGTATTACGAGTGACAGCTAACATTGTTTTTGGATATGCAACGTCAGTAGTTTCATTGGTATCCATGCATGAGGGGAAAAGAAGGAAAAATAATGTTTTTAATGCTTTTCATTAACACCCAAACTCAAAACTGCTGGAGTGCTCTCCTGTTAGTTAAATACGTCTATCCTGCACTTTTTCATTTAATATTCTTGTTGAATTTATTTTTCCATTTCAGGATATTTTATGCTTACTTCTGCAATATGATAGATTGTGCACCAACATCTTCATTAACTTATTTTTTGCCCTTTATGTTATTAACACCAAGCTGCCAAGATGCTGAGGCCTTTGAGCTGAGTTCAACTGGATTTACCAATGGTGTCTTTGTGAAATTTCTGAAGAAACGTCTTCTTGATGATGAAAAAATAACTGTTTTACTGGACAGAGTAGCTGAAGGTAAGAGAGTTAAAATGTTAGCGACTGAATGTGAAGTAATAGGACTGTGGGCTCAAAGTTGTGTTTGTTTTACCAAGGTAAATTTATTGGATGTTAATTTTGTCTAGACATGGGCCAGTTTGATGCCACCAAGGGCAAGCAGGCTCTGGAGATCCACAGTAGCCTATCAGAGCGCAGAGCTTTGACTGATCGTGTTCTGCGTTGCCATAACTCTGACATGGCCTTGGCACACAACCGCCAGTGGGCAAAAGCTCACGGTGGGTTCCAACTATAAACCTTGATCTATTAATTAATTAATTTCTTATTTTGGTAAAGTTTAAAAGGCTTGACTGTGATGGGTGTTGACAATTCAGAACGTTTTTTTTTTCGCTTCAGAACTGCCAGAGAGCATGTGTGTGGAGTTTGAGTGTGGGGCTCAGATCAAACTGGGCTTTGCTGCTGAGTTCTCCAATGTGCTAGTCATTTACACCCACATCATCAAAAAGCCTGAGGGCATGTCTTTTTGCCAAGCCCATGTCACTGACTTTACCCAGGTGAGATCACTCAATCTTTTTCTTAAAAAGATATAGTGTTCTTTTGTTTTCATTTTTCATTGTTGCTTTTGGATGTTGGAACATTTTGATTACCTGCTTGTAAAGCTGTATACTGCATATTATCTATTTTAATCCAATTTTGTTTGAATTAAAAAATGTACTTAAATTAAAATGGGGTTTTCTCCTCTCCTTGTCCAGGAACTTGATGTGGATCCCAAGGAAATGAACAGAGAGAAACCTGAAGAGACAGGGATCCATCTCCTCTCCAGCAGCTTGCCTCAACACTGCCTCTACACTAGACTCAGTTCTCTGCAGAAACTCAGGGTGCGACTAGTACTAGAACAAAACCAAACGCTTAACTGTAGAGTTTTGGTGAAATTACAATCCTTTTAATGAAACACATTTACACAGTGTAGGACTATATTGTATATAGGACAGATTTAGACAAAATTTAATTAGAAAATATTTGATTGGTTTACTTTAGTTAGATTTTTTTTCAGTAATTGAATGTATCTATTTTTCTAGGAGGAGCTAGTCTTCACAGTGTGCCTACAGGGCACCTTTACCGCCATGGATGATGAGCCAGTCTACTGGACCACCTGTGTCAACATAGGCAAGCCCCTCATAGCTAGGCTCGACCTGCACAGGGCCATGCGCCGTAACAGCTGCCAACAGACATGCCATCCTCACAGCCTGGCCCACAGTCCATGTCAGTGCCCTGGGGCTGAGCATGTCCACCATCACCTTTCCCAGCCCCAGGATCCCAGCTGTCTCTCCCCACAATGTCACAGCCCCTATCAGAACGTTTGCGATCCTCTCCAGGGTGCAGTTGGTGGCTTTGGGAGCCAAAACTATAACAATGTCAGCCACTATCATCACGGGCCAAGCAATTACATGGCTGGTTCCCAGTGCAAGCTCAGCATCCCCATAGAATCCACAGAAGATATTAATGAGCTACAGACTGTGTTCATAAATAGCCTAAAAGTACACCAACAATGAAAGATCCCCATGAGCTTTGGTTTTAGTTTTTTTATTGTAATTTTCTCTGCATTATTGTGAGTCAACTTTCAATGAGCTGTTGTAAACAGTGGCTGATATTAGGATGATCTTTTGTAAGTATGTCATTCTGGTTTGGACCACAGAATTATTCACTTTATTTCTCAAGTAACCCTATTTTTATGGTATTTGTTGTTAAAATTGTGATTGTTAGAGACTGAACGCTTTTCACAGGGGTAAATGAGTGATACATTATCAAAAGGGGGCATTGCGCATACAGAAGTCCAGGGTATTATGTGCTTTTTTGAGGTTCTTATGAATAAAATATCGTCTTGTTTGCAGTATTTATTATCATAAATAAGAAAGTGATGCCCTTTTCTATAGAGGCCATTTATAAGGGCTTCATCCAAACGGGTTAACAATTTGCCTTCTACGTTTAATTATGTTTTAAAAAGTTCCATGCAAATGGAAAACAAAGCTGTATTGTAATTAAAATTGCAAACCCTATTTTTTTAAATGTTCTTTAGCTCTGCAAGCCTTCTGAGTAGGCCAGATTAGAATATTCTCTCCAAATGGTCTCCTTGTTGACAGATTAACAAAAATTTGATTAACTGATAAATTTAAAGTACGATTGTTTCACCTCCGGTAAGGTCAAGAAAGCCTGTGCTGTTATTAGGAGAACGGACTAAACCCAAGTATATTTATCACAGATGACTGAGTAATGAAGTAACTTTTAATCCCGTCGTTGTTGACAATGTTTGGTCAGGATATGGGCCTGTGGATTGAGCATCAATGAACAACGTATGTCGCTTGAAGCGCCACACTAACTTCTGTTTCCACATTTCCTGATCGAAAGTTTCTTTCACTGACATCACATCACTGTGTACTTCTCCTCGGCCTTGCTCTTCATCTCTGTCCTCCTGTTCTTCTTCAGTCACCTCCTCATTCAACATCTTCAGAAGGTTGTCGGACTTGTCACCGTCATCCCATGCCATCTGGGTCATGTTTTGGTCCTGCGCACTCTGAAAATTCATTGAAAAAAAACTGGTAAATCTTTAGTACCTATAAATTACGTCTTTATGTAAATATAAAAGAATGGTCTTATGTCAACCTCACAAGCCACACGGCCTTGTGGTAGTGGCCACACGGCAGGGAAACGGATGGCTTGTATGCACACAGAGGGAATACCAGGCTGTGGCTCAATGGAGTTCCGTTACTGATACAATGGGCCATATAGTCTGGTATAGTAGTGGTGTGCTATAATCCATTACTGTTGTGTGTCCTGGACTACATGTGACAAATTGACTGAAATCCCCTAACATAAGGAGCTGCACATTGTGTGCCAGTGGAAGTCAGAGACGATGAGAAGGGAATGCGTGAAATTCTGGGCAAAATATATTATATATATATTATCAGAACCGCTTATCCTATGCAGGGTCACAGGAGCCTATCCCAGCTGACCTCAGGCGAGGTACACCCTGAACAAATCTATCGCAGGGCTAACACATACAACCACTCACACACATTCACATCTATGGACAATTTAGAGTCACCAATTGACCTGCATGTTTTTGGATTGTGGGAGGAAACCGATGCTAACACGGGAAGAACATGCAAACTCCACACAGAAAGGCCTTCAGGTGAGAATCGAACCCAGGACCTTTTAACTGTGAGGCAACAGCACTAACCACTGCGCCACCATGCTTCCCCAAATGCATATTAAAATATGCACTATCCTTTTGTGTTTTGTAAAGTTTTTGATAAAACTACTGATGCAATTGCTTAAATAAAGATGAGGACAAAAACGTTTATATTGCAGACTCTTTTCAAAATGGCTGTCACAACATGACTAACTGCCAGTTTCTGCGTGTACCAGTTGGGTTGTCACATGTAGCCCTAGCTCTGGCAAAACAGCGAAAACAACATCTTCCTACCAAGGCTAATCTCACAGAATTAGATGGTCTCAGAGATAATCACAATGTATTTGAAAATACTGCTAGAACGGAAAAAAGAAGTAGATCTAATAACAACCAACTGCTAATTATTTCCATAGAGGTATTCATAATCTTTGAGGTACATGGATAATCCTGAATCAAGGCCCCTTCACTATCATAGACCAGAAGATACTTTTCAATCTGATCCTTAACGGCCACCGGAAGAGGAAAGTCATTCTTTAAGATTAAAGAACTGAGCACATCCTGTGATGAAGCATGCAGACATTTTCTTTGCTGTTGACTTGTAACATCTGAACCATGCATGCTTGCTTGAGTTTACTGTCTAATCCTTTGATCTTTGGACCCAGAATTGGGAGCTGCACAGGATGCCTCAGACTGTTACAAAGTAAGATAAATTAATTGCAACCTGTTCAAAGATACTTAACAACATAACCTAGTTTTACATATATATATATATATGTATATATTATATATATATATATATATATATATATTATTTATATAGATATAAATAAAAGGAGTCTGTTAAGTATCTTTGGTTGCAATATTTGTCATATAACATCATGGTGGCTCAGTGGCTAGAACGTTTGCCTTACAGCAAGAATGTTCCGGGTTCAATCCCCAACTAATCCATGGGCATTTCTGCGTGGAGTTTGCGTGTTCTCCCTGTGTTGGCCACAGTCCAAAAATGTGCAGGTTAATCGGTGACTCTAACTTGTCTGTAGGTGAGAATGTGAGTTGTTTTCTGTCCCTATTTGTTAGCCCTGTGATAGACCGGCGACTTGTCCAGGGTGTACCCCTCTTCTTGTCCAATGTCGGCTGGGATAGGCTCCAGCCCCCTGCGACCCTGCATAGGATAAGCGGTATTGCTAATGGATGGATATATTATTCAAATACCATTTTCTCTTTATAATCAGGACAATAAACGTGACAAGAAATACAGAAATCAAAAAGAGCAACACCACAGTCCCTGTTGTTTATGTATCCTTACTGTATTATGTGCACTGTCGATAGCACTCTAGGGTCTGTGTTTTCAATAATGGATGTAAGAACACCAGGTGGCAGTAGGCTGATATCTTTGCTGCGTCACCGATCCTGGGTGCATTGAAGGAGGAGGGGGAAGGAAAAGAGGATAGGACGTGCTCACCAGCCTGCAAATGGAAAGCAAGAAGCCCGCTGATGTGAGGCTGAGAGAAAGAGAGACTCTATGCAGCAGAAACCAGAGAGGGGACTATCTAACGTAGTTGACAGACTGGCAGAGAGAAAAATGTCACCTTCCTGGCAACATCTTTACCTTCCCATCCTCCTGTCTCTACTTTCTTTGACAAGAATTCATACAAGTAAATTTTATCTTTTGTATATCAGTATAATACTCAGCAAGAGTACGCTCTCTTCATGGTTTGTCATATGATGTGTGACCTTGAAGTTATTGAAAACATTTTGGCAGTCTGTCTTTGCTACGTCGAACAGCTAGTGTTTTTTGCTTTGTATCACTGGTCGTAAGTAACTTACATTTTATTTTGCTTTCATAGTTATACAGATGAGAAGTGTGAGAAAGACTATGTGCCGTGGCTTTGCTATTTATTCAGAGATAGTTTTTCTCTTATTTTATTTTGTAGCTGGGGTGCCATCACCACTGACCTTCAAAGATTCTTCCATGCCAGATGTGAAGAGTGTGGTGCTCAAAGGTAACTCACCCTTTGTGCTGGGCAGGTATAACATTCTTACCATGGGGAACAGCATTAAATGGTATCTGAATAGATGTGGCTAAAATACAACATATAACTTGGGTGATTGTGTCCATTAGAGCTGACTTTCATCTTTTTACAGTAAAGACCTCTAATTTTGGCTTGTTTGCATGTTTGAAATCAAACCTAAATCCCAACGCAGGTGAAAGTTACGTTGAGAAAGTTGAACTGTTGAAACCAGTCGATTTAGAACTAGAATGTACCTGGACTGGTAATCTGCACAAATTGCCAAACATAACTGGGTATTGGGAGAAAGATGGGCAAGAAATTGCAAACACACATCAATCAGTGCAACTGGAGAATGAGCAATATAATCTCAAACGAATGTGAGTATTAGTAATAATTATTTGATTTGGTTAAGAAATTTGGTGAGGATTGTGTGGAAATGCACAATGCAGTCAGTTTTAGTGAAAAAATGGGGCAGGTTTATGCAAACATGTTTATTTTCAAAACAAATATTGACATTTTAGATAACTATTTATTATTTCTATAGCAACATTTCTTTTATTTTTATATTACAGGTTCCGAATTAATGGAGAGACCCTTGGAAATTACTCCTGCATCTTTGATGGTCAGGCAAAAATAGACTTGATTTTGGCCGGTAAGTTATTATAGCTTTAAAATGTAATATCATGCCTTTAAATTTCTTGTCTCATTCAAATGATCTTGTGAACTGCCTTACCAATCAAACAAGTAAATGTTTTGCCTTTTTTTAAATTAGTATCTACAACTGAACCTACTTTAGTCTATTAGGCATGCAAATAGATGCTGTCATAAACTGGCTTTGATGTAAAAAGGTTATATGTGAAATGAAGAGTTTACTCTGTTCTACCAGCCCCAGAAATGGGTGACATGAGAGATAAGCCCATTGTTAGTTACGTGGGAGACTCTGTGGTAATTAATTGCAAGATGGAAAAAATACCCCCTAACATCTGGCTGTGGTACAGAGCAAATGGGACAGAACAAGTGAGTGTGTTCATCATAAACAACTTATTGTTTTATTTGATATTCGTGAGTAGTATTTAGTAGTAGTAGTATTTCCTCAGGATAGTTCCTGACTTATCCTGCCAAACTGTCCATTTTAATTTCCTTATAATTGTATAATATATAAGCTGCACAATTTATATTGTATTGCCAATTCACACATCTACAATGGATAGTTTTAACATGCAGCGAAAGTATATTGCAACTTTAAATCCAGTTTTATGACGTGACCTTTTTGTTGTTGGTGGTGGACGTTTCAGGAACTGATTAACACAACAGTGGGGCGTTACATGATTAACAATGAAGGAAAATACAGTAAACTAACCATTCTGAACTTGACCGAGGACGACACTGGCACTTACCTCTGCTGTGCTGGCTTTGACATAAGGGTCAGCCGGGGCCAAGTTGAGATGAGGGTCATCACTTTTCTGGAGCCCCTAAAGCCCTTCATTGTCATTGTGTCTGAAGTTCTCCTATTGGTTATCATTATACTTCTCTATGAGAAAAAAAGCTGCTCTAAACAACGCAGCTCAGTCACAGGTAGTGGCAACATTTCACCCTCTGCATCATGACAACAAATAACATTACTAATGTTAAGTGTACTATGGTAACACACTATAAAATGTTGTAATCAACAATTTTTCCTCAGGGAATGGGATGCCTTCTGACCAAACCAACCAAATGTAAGTGTTGTTGGAGCTAAACGTATCTTTGACATCAGAGGGATTTCCTGTTATTACACTGTTTACCCTCATTATTTATTATAATTTACATATAATTGTCATTCCTTTCAGGACTGAAGACTGCAATGGTATGGAAGAGAGTACCACAATGAGACAACGAAAGGTTTAACAAACTTAAGATCAACAAGAAAGTCTTAATTTGGGCACTTGAAACAAATTTACACGTGTAAATTTACATAACACAACTTGTAATCCAAAGTAGAGTCGACACATTTATCAACAGATTCATTTAAGGTCTTAATTTAGATGGTTTGATTAGTAGCCGTTAGTAATATTTGGCACTTGATTATACTTAAAACAATATACTGCATGAAACTGTCACAATTCCACTTGCCTCTAATGTGTGTCTTTAAAGCATTGTGCCTATCTTTTTCAAACATTATGCTTCCTGTACCCAAACATTATCAAAGTTAAGTTTTCTAGTGCAAACAAATTATACCGTGCAATTATTTGAAAAGGAAATGTATTCCCTCAGTCGCAGACATATTGTATTAAATACAATCCACCACACAACTATGTACTTTGCGAATTTTATTGACAAAACATTTAAACATTAACAACACTTAATGATGCAATAATGTGTTTGTATTACAGCATAAATTGCATCTGTGCTATTCACAGAATGTACACCAATACGTATTGCATGGAGTGGAATTCAACTGGACAAACCCCAACGTTTTGTCGATTAACGGTTCATGAGGAACTGGACCAGAAGTTTGAGAACCACGTCATCAAGGCCCACGACAGCTCCATCCTCCACACCCTTGTAAAGACGCATGCTCTCTGTACCCCAGAGCAGGTTTTTCCTGGAGTTCCCAGTATTGGTCTCAGGACAGAGGGCCAGCGTATTGAGTTGGTAGCAGAAGAAAGAGAAGAACTGGCCATCGGTGATCACTGCCTGGGACACAAAAGGCCGGGTCAGATCCTCATGGCTCCAGAAGCCTATGGCGGGGAAAAAGCATTTAGGATGAATGCATCGATTGTAATTTGGCATTACAAACATCAGCAGTCATTGTAAAAGAAAAAATAGGTAAAGGCAGAAACAGCTTACCTTGGTACATGGCCTGAGCTCCTGTCCATGCAAAGAGACTGGCAAGGCCATTAGCCCGCAGGAAGACCTCAACCTGGTCAGTCAACTGGCGCTTGCTCATTCTTTCTCTGTGGTACCTATCTGGGACCACGTGGAACTGTGTGTGGCCATAACAGCATGGGTCAGGGACCTTGGCACCTGGGGGACATGTTAATTAGAGTTTTGGGCAGAGGGCTAATATATTTATGCCAGCCTTGCATACCTAGATCGTTTTGTGACCAGACTTGAATTTTCTGTACACACCAAGTTATTTCTTCAAAAAGTATATTGTGCATCTAAGCCACTCTAAAAATGGTGCGGTTTCAGACAATTATGAGCAATTTCGCGCAGTTCAGGTCACATGTATTAGTTGCGACATAAGAGGCTGTAAACTGTTACCTGTGAAGACAGTGTTGGTATATTGCCTTCTGAATAAGGGCATTACATCTGGAGACAAAGTCATTTCTGGAACCTCTGCTGAGATGGAGGAACTCATGGGGGTGAACTATAAGAAAAAAACAGAAACTGACGCTGGTTGTAAGGCAGGGGCAGCAAATAAATCTGGTTCACTATATTCAGTGCCTAAAGCCTACGTAGTACTGTCACAAAATTAAAAGGCCAATATGTTGTGTGAATTACATTTCAATGGGACTGAATGTGGAAAACACTGACGGAATAAGAAGAAAATGCTATTTAAAAAACATTTGCGAAAGTCAGACAAAACTTTATAATAATGTCTGGACTGAAACTATTCACCTTCCAAAAATGCATTATAAATACATGTGCTAGCCTTTTAAGAACCTTATAAGTATGACCCTTTGAATACCTGAGGAAGCTGGTGAGGAATCCTGATCTGGCTGTGTGGCTTGTCATCAATCTGAAATCTCATTGGTTCAATTCTACCATGCCGGTGACCCCTCGGGATGGTTCTTTGGCCTCTAAGCCAATATAAATTAACCTGTGGGTTAAAATCTAGAAAACACAATCAAATAAGTATGAAACTGCACAGTATAAGTTTCATGTTGGATATTCAAAATATGTTCTACCTCCAGGATAAGCAGTTATTTAAGGACTGTTATTAAATAACCGTTTACATTATTTAACAATCCAAATAGCATCTTAACTACACATTTCAAGGACCAACCTACCACTGATTAATTCAGTATTGCAAGCATAGTATTGTTAAAGTCCAACAAATATCATGAGCTGACCAAAACGAATGCTGTGCTATGGTTGGTAGAACTTGTGGGTTGTGTCTATAGGTTCCTAAAATTAAGGAATGAATAATTAGGATTAATCTTCTCCATATGCAAGTAAGGAGTAACAATAGATATCACACAAAGTAGGGGATTCAGCAATTTTGCTTGAAATGTAGTTGAGTAAAAATAAATAGTACCCTAAAATAGTAACCGCTTGAGTAAAGCATAAATAGTTGAAAAAGGTAGTAACTATCAAGCCCTTGTGTTTAAGTTTTGGCTTCGGGTTTGAGATGCTAAAATAATTGTTATGTAAATAGTTTATTAATAAAGTGTTTGATAGTAATGTTCTTAGACGAGTACTTTGGAAGCATTACAGAATAATGTACCATTGCTTTGAAGTCTCTACATCATAAAACTTGAAGCAAATAAATTCCAGGGTGTGAATTAAGGGGGAGCCTTCCGAGAATAAACAATAATGAGAGCCTGCAAATATGATCCAATTATGAGCTCAATTAATATTGCAAGCACAATTGAAAAAGATGTGTAATTTGTAGTGCACACATCTGGCTCCCCCATAATTGGCAGCACGGTGGCTCATTTGATTAGCTCCGTTACTTAATAGCAAAAAGGTCCTTGGTTCAACCCCCAGTCAGCTGTCCCAAGGGCCTTTCTGTGCAGAGTTTACATGTTCTCCCCGTGCTTATGTGGGTTTCCACCGGGTGCTCTGATTTACCAATTACAAAAAATTTAAAATAATAATAATAACAATAATAAAACATTAAATAAGTAGGCACCATTCTAGACACCCAAGATGTCTACATGGCATAGAAAATTAAACATCGTATGCAAGTATATACAAAAAAAGGCACAATTTAACATTTTACATGAGATAAACAAAAGGTATTGAAGAGGTGAACACCATATATAAATGTATACAAAGATACATTAATATGCGTAAATAAACATACACAAAGTATCTACATGCCTATATACCTAAAATAACAAGTCAATGATAACAAGCTAGGGGTAGGCTAAGGAAAACAAGTGGGTTTTGAGGTGGGTTGGATTTTAAAATGTTGGAGTCAGAGTTCTGAATTACAGGGGAAAGGGAATTCCAAAGAATAGAAGAAGCAGCACTAAACGCTCTGTCTCCCATGACCCTGAGTGTGATTTTACGGGTGATGAGGAAACAACTTTCAGAGGAGGGGAGGGTACGAGAAGGCCTTTTGGGTCGGAGGAGGTCAGAGAGCTAGTCCATGGAGAAATTTCTAGTTGAGATGTAAAATTTTTAAGAAAATACCAGGTTTGATGGGAAGACAATGTAGATGGAGGGTGGGAGTGATATGTTGCCAGAGTTTAGAGAGTTAAAAATCCTTACTGAATTCTAAATATACTAAAACCTATCAAGGATTTACTGCCCCAAATAGGACATCATTGCAAGAATCCAGGCGTGAGGTGATGAACGCATGAATCAAAGTTTCAGCAACCTCATCAGTTATTAACATGGTGACAACTTTTATCAGAATTAGAATAGGTTTTTTTACATGAGGTTCCAAAGACAGGGTGGAATCCAAGACAACAGTAAGGCTTCTAACCTTGGCAGAGGGGCAGATAGAGAAGCCGTCAATAGTGAGGATCACATCACCAAACCTTTTGAGCAGAGCCTGAGGAGGAACAATCATCAGCTCAATATTGCTACTATTGAGTTTCAAAAATGTTTGGGACATCCAGAATTTTATTAAAAGTAGGCACTTTGTGAATGAGGGGGTAGGGAGGGCTGTGTTGGGTTTAGTATGCATGTAGAGCTGGTTATCATCTACATAGCAGAGGAAATTTTGCCTGTTTTCAGATTGTCTCTCTGAGAAAGCAAGTAGATAATGAACAGGATAGGACCCAGTATCAAGCTCTGCGATACTTCATGGCAAACTGGTGCAGGGGAGGACTGGGCTGTCTTTAGAGTCACAAGGCTGTGCCAGTGATGCTCATGGGCCTATCCAGGTGGTCTAGGAGGATATTGAGACATTCGATGTCAAAGGCTTCTGAGAGATCAAGAAGGATCAAAAGTGTTAGCTTGCCAGTCAACTGCAATGAAAAGATTATTGTTGACCTTGTGTTTGGTGTTTAGCCGAAACCCAGATTGCATAGGCTAATAAAACACCAAGTGAAAAACAAGGCATTCAATTTACGTCAGAATGTTGATGGAAATCATCTTAATCTCAAAGTCAGTACACAGTGAGGAACGACCAGTCCATACCCACGCCCTGAAGATTAAGGCTTTCGCAGGTACACATAACTTGGAAGGGGAAGCTTGATTGAGCAGCACACAGTCATTTACTTGCTACCAGGTTTCTGTTAGACTCATAAAGTCTACTAGATTATGTGATCCGTGACAACCTCATATATAAATACAGCCTTGTAGTTTAGCGAGCATATTCAGCAGCGCAAATAATGGAAGGGGGACGAGAGATTGTTCAAATAGCACCAATATGTGCAGAGTAAAAGTGCGCCGTTGGTTGTCCTAATGCCATCGATGAAGAAAGGAATAGAGTGCTACACTTGTCCAGCCCTAGCATCACCTAAAAAATTGTCTTTCATCCGCCACTGTACAAAATAAACTTTGCCTTCAAGAAAAATAAATGCATGCATCACAAAACAATATTAGCGATTACCTAAACTTGAAAGCTTGAGTAGTTGGTTGTGTTCGGCTACAGTGTTGGTAAGACCAGACACCAGGTTTCGTAGAAATGGCCCAGCGTTATGCTCTTGTTCTTTTTGTAAAAACGGCCTATGCTTTTTCATGTGCCAGTGCTCCTGTAAAATGGCGTGACTTATATAGCAGCGAATATCATTAATAGCACTATCTTCAATGATGGAGGAACAACCCTCATGACTATCTTCTGTTAAGTACTTCTCAGGAAGTCCAGGAAGGTATACAGTCTTGGTGAAGTGCTGGTACCATTGATCTGCATGAAGAGAAAATGTTTGGGGGGGAACAACGTATTTCTTTTGCTGGATCTTAACGAGGAGGGACAGCTTATCCGGGATGTTAGCTTCACGTACCCTTTCCAGGTATTGTTCTCGTTGACGCCGTTTTGCAGAATTACTTTTTGCGGAAAGAGAGTGAATTAAAGGAGGATAAGAAGGCTGTTTGATAACCGGTTTTGTGTGAGCTTTCCTGTCACATCTTAAAACCGGATTGTTAACATTAAAAAGTGATTGCAAGGGCAATAGCCTGCGCGCCGCCATATTGTTCGCGTACAGATGGTTGCGGTATATGACGTCAGCGTCTAAGGACATCTAAGTATTTTCAAGTTTCGCTTCACAAATTGTTACTGCCACCTAGAGCCCATGCGAAACACGGGAACTAAACTCAACTTCAATAAGTATAATTCTTACGAATAAATCTAAGCCGTTGAATGAACGAATGGCTCTGAAATAAATGGTGGGGTTTAGATTGTCTGTTAAACAGTTATCTGTCATTTGAAATTACATATGAACAGTCATTATGAACAGTTTTTCGAATTTTCATGATGTAAACGTTTTCAGTCTTGAATGACCCTCAGTGTGTGTTGATCTATCGGGCGGGTGGTTAGCCATCTCTATATGCGAGATGGTCCGCGTGAGCAGTCTTTTTCGGAATATATCAAGCTTAATTGTTGTTAATTAACTTTCTTAGATTTCGAACTAATCACAAGCAAGCAATGGATCTTCGTTTATGTCGATTGATTCTGAGAAGGCACGGCCCTTCACATCTCAACATTTTGAGCCGTGTTGTATGTCAAGGAAAGGTAGATAAGACTGACCTAATTTGTAATAATTTACTTATACAGTCTAGGCCTATATATTATCATTAATATTTACATTAACATCGTAGTATAAACGAGAAAGCCCTCTGCCAAACGCACACCTAACTGAGGGCCAACACCAAGAAGTTTCCAGTATGCTAGCTATAACTATGCCAACGACAGTTTGGTGGAAGTGTAACGACGTATTGCCTTGTGATAGAAACACTTCTGCACATCAGAAAGCGATGAGGTCAGCCTGGCAGAGGAGGCAATGAAGAAATATGGATCTCCAACTATTTTTTCCAAAGTTATTGATAAGAGTATTCCTGCAGAAATTCTTTATGAAGATGGGAAGGTAAACAAAACGGACATGTTTCGATATAGCAGACGATTCCACGTAGCCATATTGAGATTCAATACGAATTCAATTCAATACGATATTTTTCATCATGTTTTTGTTGTCTTGTCAGTGTTTGGCCTTCCGAGACGTCAGTCCTCAAGCTCCTATACATTTTCTGGTAATTCCAAAAGTTCCCATACCAAGAATAAGTGAGGCAAAAGACGATGATGCTGCTGTAAGCTATTTTTCCTAGTGTTTACCCTATTCTGTTAAAAATTTAAATTTTGAAAAAAATATCTCACGATTTAACAGATTTGTCTTTGCAGCTGTTAGGACACCTCCTGATTGTTGCTAAGAATGTAGCAAGTAAAGAGTCCCTAAGTAAAGGATATCGAGTGGGTGTGTATAAAACATTGTTCTGTTCCTATGGTTTGATTCTTGAAGCCTTCCACATTAATTTAATTAAGTTAAATTAACCAATGTCTATTTCTCCATATTTTTGTTGTACACAGTGATCAATGATGGGAAGCATGGTGCCCAGTCTGTGTACCATCTTCACATCCATGTCATTGGTGGCAGACAGATGAGTTGGCCTCCAGGATAATTTTTTTTATTGTTTTGTGATAAAAGTAGAATATCTAGTTATTAATTAAAACATGTGATCATTATTTCAGTACCATTCTTATCTATTTTATGTCATCAGCCCGTTATTGATACAATAAGCTTCCTGTTAAATTTAAAAGACAAATAAATTGATAATTTTTAATCAATAATTTTTTGCTTGTTTT
>JAVQJS010015722.1:0-16406 GCA_036024795.1 Galaxias rostratus | reverse complement strand
ACAAGCACCTTCCCTGTCCCCCCCATCCTGCCCAGAGAAAAACTGGGAGCCATCATGATAGACGCGGAGGCTGTTTTACCCTCGCAGATTAACAACATCCATATGCTGATAGAACAGCTCTCGCAGATTCACTGGGCCAGTTTACCAACCGTCGTGCGGCATGGGGTTTGGAAAGAGCCACAGGCTTCGGGGAAAGTCAGTGCACAGGACAAAGTTAGAAGGAGTGAAACACACTTACTTTAAAGCATTCAGGTTGCATAATTTGGTTGCAAAAGAGGAGAACTGGAGCCTCAGGTTCCAAACCTGTAAAATTGCAGCGTGTGCGTCAGCGCTTATGAAGGTAGTGCGTGTTTGAGTGCTGAGGTGATAACTAAGAGTGGAAATGTGGGTCTTAACAATGTTGCTTGCGGGCTGGTGGACTGGTATTAAGTTATCCCGCTTTGAGTCTAAAAAACATTAAAGGAGAAAAAAAAAAAAACTTTTGATTTCCAGTCAAGGTTTCTCAGCTATTTCTGTTGCGTCGTTCTAAATCCTAGTCCTACTTGTAATTATTCAGTAAATTGAAAGCAGATTGCTGGTGCTCGGATAGGCTTGTCTTGCTCCTGCCAGAAGCCTGCCTCTCCTTATAGAAGCTCTATTTTCAACCGCTGTGTGTTCAGCACTGAGTAAGCATGCAGTCCGCTAATATACAGCCTCACCGGTGGTAAGTGCCGACGTGAAGGGCCAAGAAGTCTGCACAGCACTTAAAAGAAAATCTGAGCAGGCTCCCGTTATTGGTTGTGTGCATATAAATGGTGCTCATGTTCTCTTGCGGTGGCTAATGATTCACCGTGGTCCAAACCTCTTCACAACAACCGTAATCCAAGCTGTGTTTTGTCCTCATTTGTAGTCGGGGACAACCAGGTTTTATATATTTGATCGAAAGAAACTGACAGCAGCTCCCGTGCCTGGCTATTCTTTATTTATTTATTTTTCTTGTGTTCCCATACTTTTAACCCATTCTTTAGAATAACTACAACCCCGTTTTTAACTCCCCTCACCCCCAGTAACCACAGGTTCACCTGACCATGTTCCAGAGGTGCCTCGGGGCTCACACTCTGCTTTCTAATCTCCCGCTGACCTCGCTCCCTTCATCCTCCCTCCGTCCTACAGTCCCTCTCTTTATCGCTCACGACCCTTTGACCTAGGCGCAGGCCCTGTCCTCGGCCTAGCCATTTAGCGTTTTTGCCAGTTTTTTTTAAATAGGGCCCCTCTTCTTCTCCAACACTCCTTCCCTCTCCTGCCACTGTCCACTTCCGTCTTATCTTCTCCCCCTTATCTTTGTCTGGCTCCCTGCCTCCCCCCGCGAGCATGGGGCCCGCAGACAGATTCCTGTGGTCTGTGTGGTTTAGAGCTGCCAGCTACATGTTCTGTCATGTGAAAGAGCTTACGCAGATAAAGGGCCTTCATGTGGAGATAGCAGCAGCAGCACACGCTAACTTTTGAAAAACGTTCCTTTTAAATCCCCATCGGAAAAATCAGGAGGCTTCTGTGAAAGTTTTGACTATACTTTTTTTTGTCTTTTTTTTGGGGGGGGGTGCTTTTGAACGCATTCTGTTTCACTGAACCATTTCCTGTCTTTCTCCCTCTGTAATTTCGTCATCCTCAGTACATTTGTGTGGTACGGGGAGGTGAAATTCTGGAGACATTAGTTTATTTTAGGATAAAGAAAACTTCCTTTTTTGCCAACACCCCTCCCTCGTGCATACACCAACTCTTAAACACACAAACACACAAGTTGTCCTATTCTTTGCCATAAAAGGCAGCATGTGCCTCATGGCCAGACTTAGCCAGACCAGGGCAGGGGCAGATCTGTGCAAACAGGTTGATCGGTCAGTGTTGGAGCCCAGTCCATATCCAGACACCAGTCTCTGGCCTGAGAAGAAGCTACTGTGGCTTGCCGGGCACCGGGAGGAATTCACCAGGCCATGCAGCAGGCACATGGTCAGGACACTGGAAAAGGACATGGGAAGAATTCCAAATAGAGACCCTGACCCTATTGTGTGGCCCCCTGTCAGTGTGAATTGCAGGGCTTGAAAAAAAATGCAGCATTCTGAGAGAACGTTTTGTGTGTGTTTTTGGTTTAGTTGTATTGCTATATAGGGTTGGCGTCAGTGCTGGAGCTAAAGACTGACCGACCCAGCAGCTGCTAGGCCCAGCTACACTCTCCCCTGGCTACCTTTCACTCCTTTTGCAAGTGGCCAACGTTCACTGCCTTACTTTCTCTGTCTCTCTTCTGTCTCTCTTTTCTCTTACTCACACAGACGCACACGCACAGCTGACTATGTAGGCTCTATCCCTTTCATGGCTTAACCAGCTGGACACAACAGCTGCGTCATCATCCCACCAAAGGACCACGAGAACCAAGGAGAGACTAGTCGTCTAGTCCTGGGTGTGCGACATAGAATGTTTTTAAAAGAAGCCTATATGTCAGCCAGCCACCCCCCCCACCCCCCAATCAGAGATTGAAGAAAGGCTAGCATTGTTACTTGTCAAGGTTTTTCCCCATGTCTGTAGTATGGCAGTCTGACCGTGTCTCGCAAATCGGTCAAATAAAACGGTGAGCTCCTAGAAAAGGCTGGTGTGGGGCCTCGTGCTGCTCACTCACGTCATGTGTTCCAAAGTGTTTATTCGTTGCCATGGATATGGCAGGACTACATCCGTGTCCTCTTCCACAGTTTCTCTTTTTTTTTCTTCATCCCGTGTCTCCCTCCAACCCTCCTGACGGGGCCTTTGCCGTGGCCACAGCAGTGTGCACACTCCGTCTTTCTCCTCCACTTTTTTTTCTTTCTCTCGCTCTCTCTGTGGTAATCAGCCGCTGCACCCCCGGGGAGTCGGCCTGGGAGCTGGCCTGGGCTGCCGCTGAAGACACCAGTGTGTTTATGGCCCCCGGTCGTTAGAACCTCTCTTCCTGGTCTGGGAGCCACCGTTTTCCAGGAATCCTGTCGGGGGAGCGGGTTGGGTTGGGGCGGTAAAGGGCAGTGAGCCAAGGTCACATGGCTGAGGCACAGAAAGAGAGGAGGGGGATGTTTAGACAGAGGGTGTGGAGAGAAAGGCAGAGAGTGGGAACAGAAATGGACAGGTGATGGTGGAAATGAGGGGTCAAAAGAGGCGTAATAAATGCAGGAACGTGCAGCCATGTCCTCAGACAAACCGGAACACTGCAGCCTGGCCAAGAGAGAGTGTGTGAAATGGAGAAGTCTTGGTTGGCCAATAGGGCTAGAATTTAGAGCCATTACAAGATTGGGTAGGAGCTGAAAGCGCACTGATCAGACCATCAGTTCTCACGTTCTGAAGCTTGGGAGATGTGCCCTTTCTGTGTAAAAAGATTCCAAGGGTTAATCTTGTGTTTGATTCGTTTATCTTTGATGCACTGACTTTTTGACACCAGCTACCTCAGACGGTGTGATCGTCTGCCGCCTGTCCTGTGAACCAGACTTTGACCCCTAGATTGGCCTTATCAGAGGAGCTAGGTGCAGGTTAACGGCCCCGTCAGGAGGGGAGGAGCGGAAAGCTGTGCTGTTGTGGTTATGGCCCCTGGAAGTCTCGAGGGAGTGCGACGTGACATCGAGGTGCTACGCATTGCCTGGGGAGGCACGAAGCGTCGTGCGCCCGGCTTTTTTGCTCGCCCCGAAAGCCATGCTCACGGGGTGCCAGCGAGGGCAGGTCTCCAGCACGGACGCTGAAGATCAGCTGGACACTGGCGTCCCGCTCGCCAACAGATACGGTAACCTAGCGGCTCGTGAGAGAGAAAAAGAGAGAGAGCGATTAGGAGCGTAGCAGAGAACAGCAGTTTGTCTGATGCAGGTCTTCAATTGTACTTTACATTGAATTGATAACATCACAATCGGGTAACCTGGGAAGAGTAGTGTAACGTTGCAACCTGGGCAGTGTAGTCCAACCATGTAGCCTGGGCAGTGTGGTCCACAGCCCGTTACACGACTGCGGCATGTCTTGGTTTGTACTCCTGTATGCAATGAAGCCCACTGCTGCGTCTCGAATAGCTGGCAGGGCAAGGTACACTCGGCCCTGGGCCTATCAGGAAAGCCGCTGTTGTTAGCAACACCGCCGAAGAACCCCGCTCTGAAGAACGGCGTCCTGGAACCATAGGAGGTCGTCGCCTAGTGCAACGCCGGTATCAACGCTGCGTAAACACCACTGTGCGCCCCGCTAACCCATCCCCCTCTCCTCTCTGTCTCTCCGCCCCGCAGGAAGTCGAAGACGAAGCCCAATGGGAAGAAGCCTCCGACGGAAGAGAAGAAGCACTACCTGGAGCCGGAGGTCACGAAAATCCGCGTGGTCGACTTCGACCTCAAGGAGCTGGTGGTGCTGCCCCGGGAGATCGACCTCAACGAATGGCTCGCCAGCAACAGTGAGTCGCTTACGTTCGACTTTGAGTGTTTTGTAAATGTAATGTATTGTTATTATTATTATTATGACTGTGGACTAATGCAGAGGCCTCTTAGTGACGCACACATTTTTAAATGGTTTTTAAAGACAGCTAACAGTGACAAAAGTCTTAATTTGCTTAAACATTTGTGGCCCATCCAGAAAATAGTTAACCAGTGTAATGTTGGCAGCGAGAGTCACCATCTTGTTTTTATTATTGTGGTGGTGGCCTAAACCTGCCACTCTTGGAGGAGCTGGTATAGGTTTTCATGCAAAGTTACAGTGTGGGAGACAGTTTGTTTGAAGCCTTGGTGGCCCATCTAGAAAATAGTTCGGAAAATAAATGTGCCGGTTAGCCGTAGGGATTAGGGGAGATTATAAAGATGAAGGAAAAGGAGCAGGATCACGGCCGCTCACTAAACATGCATCCTGTACTGCTGTTCCCAGCTATTTTATGATGTTGCCTAGTTTAGAACAATTTCAGTACATGAGATTCTTTAACAGGCCACTAACACAAAAATTATTATTTATCGCAAGGATTTCAATTTTACTCTCGTGCTCTTCGCAATTTTCTCAGGGATTAAAATTGTTTCTCATATCAGTAAATGGCTTTATGCTTATCTCCTATCTAGGCCTAACATTTCTAATGATTGAGGGGGTTCACCGTAGCAGATATCTGGGCCTGTGAGTCACGATAAGAAAATGTACCACATTATACATGGCAATCATTTTTTCCCCCTTTAAACTTCAATCCCCATCATGCATTTTTAGATCTTTATGGATCAGGCTATCACTGACATCTTCTATCGGGTTTATTGTTAAGATAGTTTTCTTTTAGTGCGGGGTTTCCCAAGGCTGTTTTATGTCCTGTGGGGTGAAATTCCATGGTTTATTTAGTCTGTCTCCCAGCGCTTGTTTTGGATACCAACCCAAGCAGCCAGGTGCACAGCAGAGAGAGATAAAAAAAAATAACCTTCTTTTTTTAGCTGAGAAAAAAAGAGAAAACGACTGTGGAACAAGTTTTTGCTTGCAAATGCATATTTTTTTATGGGAATATGGCATTTGTACCAGATTGCCCGTATCAACTTGTTTCAATCGCTTAGCCTAATCAGAATTTCCTTGAAACACTTCAGGCAATTATGGTTGTCAAGAATGCGTGTCATCAGAAAGAATCCAGACTCTCTGACAGCACTGCAGTTGCACAAACTACTAGGATATTGCAACAACAACAAACAAAGCTACATTGATATGATGACAGTCATATTTATATAAATCCATTGTGAGTGTACCCTGGATGTGTGCCATTGAATGTGGCATAATTCTCAGTGTCTCTTAGTGCAAGAGACGCAAGAAGGAAATCATATTTATTCGTTTGCCTCAACGGTTGGTATATACGTGCCAAGCCTTCCTCTTCCCCCATCCACCCTCCATCGGATCCCCGGCCGGCTGTGCAGGAACGTGAGGGTATTTGAGTCGGCGGATCACAGACGAACATGTCACTCTCTTAAGTGGGATTCGGCTTGTAAACACCCGGGTTTCTCCTTGCTATTGGGTTCTAGCGCTTCGTTAAGGAGGAAACCCACACCGCACCCACGAGGCGGCGTCGGTTGGGTCAAGCCTCGGCATCACTGTTGGTAGCGTGCGCATGGTTGTTCTGACTGATTGTCTCTTCTTCTTTGTTTTTTGTTTGTCTCCCCTCAGCGACCACCTTTTTCAATCTCATAAACCTGCAGTACAGCACCATCTCAGAGTTCTGCACGGGGGACACCTGTCAAGCCATGACAGCCTGCAGCACGTAAGTAATCCCCCCCCCCGCCATTGGTTTATTCATCAGCACCTGCCGTGTCTCATTGGTTTATTTATCAGAGGTGTGGCGTCCTCATTGGTTAATTCATCGTGGATCGCCCGTGTCCGAGGATATCACACGGAGGCCCTGGAGCTATGGTCACGTTTTCTCTCTGTAAAAAACACAAGAAAGGATGTTATTCTTGTATGTTGGTTTCTTCAATCCTTCACACATTGTTTCTTATCTTTTCCTAAAAGATCATCTATGGAGCGTATTTCGTATGAAAATGCATGTCAGAATGTGCACTATGCTTTGAGGAGCTCCCCCTGTAAGCTTTACATTAGAGAGCCTCCCACCGCAATCTATTTTACTTTTTTCCATCAGGAGTGCTGTAAGGTCACTGTACCGAGAGCCAACAAGTCATTTCTAGATGGAGCTTCCTCGTTCAAAATGAAATTGAAAAAGGCTGCTTCTTGGGTTTTTTTTTTACTCGCTATCTTGTTCAACTAACAAGTAGCTCTATTTGGATAACCTTCTCAACCGCTCGGGTGCCGTCGGAAAGGCCGTTGAAGCGATAGCCTTTGGCCTCCCCTATTGAGAAAGGAATGCCAATAGTCGTTAAGCTGCTGTTTGCCTCCTTTTAACGTCGAGGCGAGGCCTACCCGTACAATTGTAAAAATAAGGCTGTGAAAAGACAGGGCATGAAGAGGAGTTACCACTGTCAACAGAAGGGGAGGCGGTGAACTGTTAAGTATTTGCCTAACTAGTTCACCCTGTCGGGGTGTGGCGCCTCGCTAATGTGTGAACTCCTTCCTCATAAAGGAGGTCCTCGTCTTCCTCTGTGTGAAGGTGTTAGGCTAGAAAAACCAGAATCGCCGCCGTCTTTGTTTTTTTTGTCTTCCGAGCTGCGACAGAACATCGCACTGTCCCCAGTCCACACATGTAGAAACCCCACTCAACACTTTACAAGCTCCTATGCTCAACGGGCGGGGGCGATGGCGGGTGGGGGGGGGGGGGTTGGCAGACAATGACAGGGCGCCGACAAACAATGAAACGGCAGTTGACGGAAAGGTCTCGTGTTGCGATAGATCTTCTGACGGGTGACGTTCTTGTCACCGGGTTCGCGTCCATTAGCCGCATTGTACTTTTCCACTTGATGTCACCTTAGGGGACTTGAGCAGGACCACGCCCTGGAAAAGGAAGAGGCCCACACCTATTCTGTCCATTCTAGCCCACACAGACGCGGGGCGTTGGACGGTATAAATAGCCATCGCTTATGGGCCTATTGTAAAGTAAGACCGATGGTTTTTAAATGGTCCAGCACCTCATTAGAACCAGAGCTCATGTACTATACAGCTCTGTGTTGAAAAGGCCTTGCTGAAAGGTAGCCAATGTTTCCAAGGAGTAGGCTAGACCCACTGGCACGTCTGTCTTTTGGGAGAAGCCTGCTGTCCTCCATTGAGCCGATGGTGTGCCACAGTAGCCAACCATCTGTACCCCGCCTTTTCCTGCCGGCGCCTGGGTTTGGGCTCTGGCACTCTCCCCACGAGAGAGAACGGCACCAGCGTCAATGGCCCCTGCCCCAGGCCAAGATCAAGCCTGCTATTTTAGGAAGAAAATTGTTTCCATGACCTATGAGATGGAACAAGCCCATTTGGTAGTTATTTAGACTGTGTGTGTGTGTGTGTGTGTGCGTGTGTGCGTGTGCGCGCATGCGTGTGCGTGTGTGCGTGCCAAAGAGAAACCGAGAGAGTGAGAAGATGGAGAGACAGGGAGAGGGGGAGACAAGGAAAAAAGGGAAGTGTTGTGTGTGTGGCTTAAAGCTGATCTTAAGCCTGTGTATTTTTATGGGAGGGTGACTGGAGCTGTAGATTCCTGGCCTGTCGAGGGTTTTTCCCACACTTCCTCCACCCTCGAGGGGGTTTATGTGTCTCCGGCCCAGCCCGATGGTCAGTACGCTGGTCCCACCTGCAAGATCAGTAAGGCGTCCTTTTCCAAGCTACATTCCTCAGGGTTTTAGAATGTCTGCCCCACTGCCTCCCAGACACACATAGCTAACATGTTCATGAGTCTGGCTGCGCTCTTAGCACAGCTTTAATATGGTTTTGTTGACTCCCTTTGATCTCTCAAGCGCCAAAAGATGCCATGTCAGCTTCCCCCTTTCCCCCCCCACCCACACACGCGCATCGTGCCTGCTTCTAGCCCCAAATGGTGCTGATAGACTTTCAGCTCTGTTGACTTTTTGTTCCTCAGTGAGCTCTCTCTCTCTCTCTCTCTCTCTCTCTCTCTCTCTCTCTCGCTCTGTCTCTCTATGTCTGTTAGCCGTTGTGTGGTTGACTCGCTGTTTGACCCGGCCCGACTCTCGATACCCGTCGGCTAGCCTTCAGTTACAGCGCTCGTCTATCTGGGTCACCCCTTCGGGCTCCGGAAATGTTTGACCAAGAGTACGACCAGGAGATCAGTGTCGCATTGCCCCCTCTCCAAGGCCGTGCAGAATTCGGCCCGGTCAGGAAATTAAAGGCCAACGGGGTTCACCATTTCCGCCTGAATGAAAATACGCAACCATCTGAGTTAGGGGGCGCCGGAGATGCGTGCTAGGGACGAGCGCGAGCCTAGCGGGTCCACGTCCTCCCCAGCACACAAACCAGTCATTCAGCTCGAGCAGAAAGATGTGCTTTAACAGGACGTGTTGACTCAAGGATGAGGAAGTCCTTTTAACGTGGGTGCAGACGTCACCAGCGCTCACCTGTAGCCTGCGGTCGTGTTACATGTGGCGGGGGAAAGGAATTGGCCCTTTTGAGTGACAGGAAATACTTTGTTGAGTGTGTAAGCCTGGTGCTGGTGCAGTGTTTCACCACACATGTTCGTGACCCAGGCAGAGATTCATGATCTCCTCCATTTAGAGTGACCAGGACCGCCTTTGTAAAAAACTTTTTGATAATAAAATATTGAACATTCCGTTCTGTGTGTGAAGGGTGTTAACAGTCCACCGCTGGCTCTTGTGTTGTTCTCTAGGATATACTACTGGTATGACGAGAGGGGGAAGAAGACCAAGTGCACTGCTCCTCAGTACGTTGACTTCGTCATGAGCCTAGTGCAGAAACTGGTTACAGACGAGGACATCTTCCCTACTAAATACGGTGAGTCCCTGCGCTCCTAGCGCCCCTTTGTGGTCGGAGTGTAGAACTGCATACCCCATTTTTCAAAGTGATAAGTTGGATGTTTAGTGTATCAGTGCTGCCCTCCTCTGTCTGAAGTGCTGAACTTGTGGACGGTTTGACAACAAAACGTTCAGAAATTAAACTGGGTAGGTTGGGGTTTGCCCAGCCGTCTTCTGATACTAACTAGTGTAGTTATATGTATTATATGTGGCCTTTGTCTCTGCCATAGTCTCATTACATACACATTTTTTAATCATGTGCTTCTCTTTGATTGTCCCCTCTTTGTCCCTGCAGGCAAGGAGTTTCCCAACTCGTTTGAGTCTTTGGTGAAGAAGATCTGCCGGTATCTGTTCCACGTGCTGGCTCACCTCTACTGGGCGCACTTTAAGGAGACTGTGGCCCTGGACCTGCAGGGCCATTTGAACACTCTGTATGCACATTTCATCGTTTTCGTGAGGGAATTCAACCTCGTCGACCCCAAGGAGACCTGTATCATGGACGACCTGTCCGAAGTCCTCTGCGCCCCGGCCCCGGCGCCGGCCCCGGCGGCCCCCTCCAGCCCCACCTCCGCCCCCTCCCCCTCCTCACACAACCACGTGACCGAGAGATGAGCAGGGGCCGAGGTGGACCGCCAGCCCCCGGGGGAAGTTAGAAGATACGTTAGTGGAGAGGAGGAAAGCTAAAGCACGCCTGGCCCCCTTCCTAGGCCTACGGTGCCAGCAGGACTTAGAGACCTTCCACCACCCTCATATTTCGCTCCAACACCAACCAACCAACCAGTCGGAAGGAGGGAAGGGGAGGGGGTTCCGGGGGGGTTGTGTTGGCAGGGAGGGGTTTGTCACGCCAGCAGGAATTGGCGTGAGCATTCCTCCGAAGGGGCAAATCCCTCCCACCTTCTCTGCAATTTAAACCTAGGAACAAAAACGATGTGTATGTTTTTATTTAAATTTTGTTTTGGACTTTTTGTTTTTGTTTGTTTGTTTAAAAGTTTTATTCAGTTTTTGTTTTATTTTTATTATCACTGGGGAATGTCTGATTTTCCCCTTCCCATCCCTCTGTCCTCGACCTAAACATAAAGTACAGGAAGATGGCTCTGCTTTGCATAACAAAACATACTTATTGTTCAGTGTTGTTGTTGACAGTGTGGAGAAAGGAATCTCTCCTATCCTATGGGCTTTTGACTCTGCCCTAGTGGTGGGAGGACTGTAGGTGGATGGTCACTTCGCTGGCCAATAGAGAGCCGCGTTACTGCCTCGTGGGGCAATATTAGCCAATCACTGTTTGGGATGTTTATCTGGGGGGGTAAATAAAGCGCTTCCTACTCAGGATCTGAGAAAATGTCACTGCTGCCAGAGAGAAGTTACTCTCATTCGTTCTTTCTCTCTTCCCTGCCTTTCTCTCCCTTTTGCTCTTTCCAGAAAAAAAAACTGTTCCCAATCATTAATATCTCCCATATTACAGTCGTCATTCTTGTATTAACTAGTCTCATAATCATCCGGTGTATCCCATTCTAACGAACCTGTCCCAGAGCTACCTTTAGGGGGCAGAATAGATGTAGAGTGGCCATGCCACAGAAACGTGGAGACAAAGAAGAATATATAAAGATTGTATATTAGAAGTGAAGGCTGACCAGAGTGGTGCACAGGTTTGGTTGAGCGACGGGTGGCGGAGACTTCCGGCCCAGAGTTCAGAGGCGTTACCTGGGGATAAGCACGGTGGCAGCCCCCCCCCCCCCCATGTCCTCTCCAGCAGCACAGGATGACAAAGACATGTGTTTATGTCTGCAGGCCCAGAGATGGAGGGTTGGGTGATGGAGAGAGGGACTGAATAGGGTCTGCTTTGCCGTTTCTGTTTGGCAGAAAGCCCTATAACAATCATCAACACCCCCGGTGCCGCCTTGGAACCTCTCTTACTTTTATTTCTCCCTTTTTAAATTATCAAAGAGAAAACTATTTCATGAAACTAATAATGGCATCCTTACACATGTATAGAAAATGCACAGTCTGCTTGGACTTCACTGTACAAAGAATCGCAAGCGGGTTCTGTCAGACATAGCCTCTGTATCAAGGAGGATTTGGGTTTCTAATTGTCCTTTTTATTTTATTTATTTTTCATTTTGGTTTTGTTTGCAGGGTTCTTCAGTTCTGGCTTTCATTTTTATGTATTTTAATTATTAACTAAGTTAAAAGCAATTTAATATTTTAAGCTCTGCGGATTATAATCTAATAAAAGACAGAAATGCCACCTTGTCGCACATTGTTTTCTGTTTATTAATGTAACTAATGTGGTATTATTATTTCCATGTGCTGTAAATGGTAACATAAATTAACAAAATATTTGCTTTTAGAATTTGCTTCTGTGTATTGATTTAAATCCCTTTTGTAAAGCCAAGGCTCTTGCACGGCTCTTATTCATGGTTTTGAATAGGCAAGAAAGACTATGCTATAGCTCATTAAACATTCTCGGTTTATTTTTATTTAAAACCATACATAAATCAAAAATGTTTATCATATTTTAACTCGAGTCCTCCGTGTCATCATTAAGACTTCCTTGAGCGCACCCATGGCTTCAGTTTCCAATCTGGACAGATACTTCGAATACTGACTGACAGTTTAATAAGTCATTTTGTAACCTATTTCTGCGTCTAACGTCCCTGCTTTCTAACTGAACATCCTGAGTAGAAGCTTTGATGTGTTCACTGAGTTAAATGTTTATAAATGAGTAGGCCTAAGTTGGTTGGCTGGCCCCACAGCATTTGTCAAAGGGGCTGGCTATTATACTATAAGAATACAAAATGCATCGACTAGCAAACATGCGTAAAATATATGCATTTATCCTCTTGTGTAAAAATACTGCAAAATCACTTTACAGTCGGAGAGTGTTTTGTTGTTTTATGCGGGGCGTGCGCCTCCTCACAGTCCCTCTTGGGGTGGAGGCCTCATGCAGTTTGAAGCGTGACATTCCCCCTTCCTCATTCAATTTCTTGGCGCTGCAGTACGGTGTCGGTACTTTAAACGTGTGTCCAAATTTAGAGTAGTCCACTGCGTACACGCCATCCTCCTCGCTGACTGTTGATGCAAAGCGTTGCCCCCAAAGTATCTCTTCCGACAGGTAAGACGTTCTGGCTTGTGTGGTTATACCCGTGGTTTCAACAACACCCTCCAACACCACAATCACCTCTATGTCTTCATTTTGCAAGTCCCCCGCAGAAAAATTGTACAGTGGGCTGTCTTTGTTTATGACGTGACATATAATAAGCGGGGACACCAGGAAGATCCCATTTGTGCCGACGGGGTTGTCCATTTGAATGTCTACCTGATCTAAAGGCACAATCTCCCCTTCATGTGTAGTTGTCCGTCTTACTACCTGCATACGCACGGTGGCGCTGATGATCATGCTCTTCCTGAGGTCTCCAATGCGCACCATGAAGCAAAGCTTGTTATTTCGGATGGATATAACCGCATATTTGCTGAAAATGATTGTCTCTGCACGCCGGTTGGCTTGGGCCGTTTTCATAAAGATACAGCCTAGCATGATAGCGTTGATTAGCAACCCCACAATATTTTGAATGATTAGAACCGCGATTGCAGATACACATTCCTCAGTGACCATTCGGCCTCCGAATCCGATTGTCACCTGGACCTCTATAGAGAAAAGGAACGCGGAGGAAAACGAATGAATGTCCGTTACGCACGGAACAAAGTCGTCTCCTTTTTGTTCTAGGTCCCCGTGCGAAAAGGCTATGAGCCACCAAACCATGGCAAACAGGAGCCAACTGCACAGGAAAGACATGGTGAAAATTATAAGAGTGTGAACCCATTTTAAATCCACTAAAGTAGTAAAGACGTCCCGTAGAAATCGTCCTTGTTCTCGAATGTTGGTATGGGCTACATTACATCGCCCGTTTTTGGCAACGAACCTAGCTTTCCTCGATTTTGTCTTGAACTTTGGCTGCTGAACATCCTCAGCCAAACGGGTCAGCAAGTAATCATCGGGTATGAGTCCTTTTCTGGACAACATTTCGCTCCCATAATATACACTCGGGGGCCTTTGTCTTCGAGGTGCAGAATGCTACGTCAGTTCGACCCGGCGAGATACTTGCGATTTCCCCCTCTGCACTTTCCCGTGATATATCCTGTATCGATTGACAGCTGTCCAATCTGAGGAATGAGAACTGTTTGTCAAGTGTATTGGGGATTAATCAGGCTCCTCACGTTGCTCTAGATCAGGCGCACCACAGCCGCTAAGGTCCCATGAGAAGATTCCCCATTCAGCACTTCAGCTGCCGCTGTCAGTCATTCTGCAACCCGATAGTTATTACCTCGTTCCATCACCACTGACACTAGTCCATAATAGTTTTCTTTGTGTTAAAAATATAAGCGATCTTCAGTTTAGAAATATAAAAAGGATCAGTTGTAACGTATTGCTAGCCGGAATGTATTTGACCGGTGAAGGCAAGTTTGTTTACTCCACTGCTGTGTGCCACCTCATGCGGCGTTTTTTGGTTGGGTAGAGTAAGGTGTAATGCAGCCTAGCTCCTCCCTCCCTTTATGCCACTTTATTCTATCATTGCTCAATAACTCTTGACCTGTGATTTAAGTCATCAAGTGTACCTTAGTCCTAGATTAGTACTTTGGATGTATGCTCCATCGCGTTCTGTTGTAGACCGACGTTTCAATAATAGAAATGTTTTCACCAAAGTAAGGCAAGATTGCAAAATCAAGTTCATCCTCAATTTTATATAAAAATAATTTCGATTTTGATGTTTTGATGAAGGATTATTTTTACAAGCCTTGGCTACCTTATCCTAGGTGACAAGTACGCCCTCTCACAATATCTCACATGGTCTTAATTGTGCCCTCCAATGTCTGCACCCTGTGGACCCTTTAGCCTAATAGGCTTATTAGGGAGCCCCTGCAGCACTAGGGAAAGTTTCAACAATGTAATAGCATTAGCCCTGGCATCCCCATCATACCTTATATGTGTCTCAGAGGTGACACGCTTGCCCCCTCTCTCCCAGAGGACTAAGCAGTTGTCACAGCTTTGTCTGTTTCGACACTCCTCAGTGGGGAAATCTCTGGTCACAATCAAGAAGTGCTCCTCTTTTGACACGGCATCCTTCCTTGCTGCATTGACTGCGCTTAGTTGGTTATTTAATCAATGGATGGACTTAAATGTGTAGATTTTAAGTGGTTTCTCTAAAATCTGTAATTACCATCCGTAAACTGGGTATAATTAGATGAAGCTAATAGATTGGAAAGTAATGTAATATTACCCCTGCCTGCACAAGGTTGTTTTTTGTTTTTTACCCCGTTATCACACAGATAGAGAAAGAAAGGATTGGCCATACTGCAGTCTTTTTTACAAAACCTTCAGTCGACACCACTGAATATGATGGTTATATATTTTATTAATAAAGAATGAACCATTTTTTCTGTACAAATATAATACAACTATTAAAAAATAAAAGGATAATATCGTCCACGGTACAATTGCACTTTGAATGTCCTTTCTCTTGTGGCTCCTCTCCTCCGTTACTTGTCGGCTCGTACGAAGGAGGCGAAGACGCTGTCGTCCGTCTCCAGCAGGGCCTGGGGTGTGTCCTGCTCCAGGATGATCCCACGCTTCATGACAATCACCACGTCTGCATTCAGGATGGTGTGGACACGATGCTGAGCAGAGCGGGGGGGGGGAGACGCAGGTCACGTTGGGGTAAGACCATATCGTTCAGCCTCTCTCATAAGTGGGGTGTGTATAGCTCATCATTTAATCAACTGTTTCTGCTTTACATCAGGCTATCAGAAACATGCTGTCACTTCAGCTTTCCAATCGTTTTCTCATGGGAAATGGCCGTGTATGGTCAGCGCGAGTCCACGTTTGTTTTACATTTTCAAGTGTTTTGGATATTTATCTTTAGAGGTATTTTGGCCTCACAGACATTGGCTGAGATTCAGGAAAATGTGCGGCTCTACAAGGTCCTCTTCTGGTAATGTATTTACAAAAATACACTGCCGATCTACGTTTATGGAAATATTCATTACATCCGCATCACGAACCCCTGTGAAAGCCCGTTAAGCACGCAGCATTGGACGGAAGACATTGTAACAAGAGCCGAGCAAAGACCCTTGGGCGACAGATGAACCCAGTATAACTACTTACTGCAATGATAACCACTGTTCGGTCAGCAAAGGCAGTCATCACCACTTTCTGTAGGATGCTCTCCTGTGGGAAGAAAAGCAGGAGTGGGGGAAGGGGGGTGGGGTATAATTGAGGTCATCATTCCCTTATTTAACTGAGCGCTTGTCTAAGTTCACTATCTAACAACATAGAGTGAAACCCCATGGCGCCAACGCAGTCAAGCCATGCCATGAAAGTGTGCGTGGCCCCGCTCATCATGTTCGCCTGTTGGGAACCCATTTCCTCGGGGGAGGTAAGTAAGCGCTGAGCGAGCCTGAGCGCTCGGAGCCTCTCTGTCGCTCTGTGACAGGTCATCCGCGGATGTGTGTCGTGTGCAGCCAGTGTGCACAGAAGAAAGGGACTCTGAGGGGGGTAGTCCATTTTCTGCACTGACTGGCCTTTAGGCCCTTCTCTGTTTTTCTGGGGATGGAAATTCCCTTGTTCAGAAACGTCACCCCCAACCCCTATCACACTCCTCTGATCTATATATCTTCTCTCCCCATCTTAATGCTTAACCAATGTAGCTAAGCAGTGGAGCTCATGTTGTATTGATCAGCTCTCCCTTATATCCCTTTTTGCTGGTCTTTGTTGCCATATCGACAAATGAGATAGATTTGCAGCCTTTCAATCAAACTGCACTTTCCGTGCAAACCGATCTTCCATGGTTTTATCCTTTAATTACAATAATGATCTACTGACACACACATCTAATTTTCCAAAAATTTCTCTAACACTCCAGCGCGCGGGCACACACACACACACACACACACACACACACACACACACACACACACACACACACACACACACACACACACACACACACACACACAAACACACACACACACACACAC
>JAVQJS010015713.1:0-11918 GCA_036024795.1 Galaxias rostratus | reverse complement strand
GTGTATGTGTGTGAGTCTCTCTCTGTGTGTGTGTGTGTGTGTGTGTGTGTGTGTGTGTGTGTGTGTGTGTGTGTGTGTGTGTGTGTGTGTGTGTGTGTGTGTGTGTGTGTGTGTGTGTGATATACTATTAATCTAAAGGACCTCAGGGGGCCTTCTCCTCCCAGTGACGGCTGCATCCTCTGATACGAGGTCTATTACATGCTGTCGTGTTGCAATGCACCACAGAGTCAATAACACATTAGCCTCAAGCAGAGCCTAAGGGAATGTTTTCAGCTGCCTGTCTGTCTGTCTGTCATTTTCTGTCTGTCTGTCTTCAGAGTGTTGCGTTGATCCAACGGGACCATTCACTCAGAGACGAGGGCCATAACAACATAACCACTGTTGGCTTTGTTGTAGTTTTTTTCATGGAAAGACCACACTTAAAGAGAAATTGAACCTTCACCATGAGGTGACTCATGATGGCTTTGTTGTATTCCTTTTCATGGAAAGACCACACTTAAAGAGGAAACTCACATAAGGAAGTGTGTTGAAATACACCTGCAGACACCTTCCCGCCACAGGTTAGGCTGAAGACAAGGGGGGTTTCCGTTGAAACACAACGAGGCAGGACAACAAGAACACACACACACACACACACACACACACACACACACACACCTCCGGGTAGATGGTGACCCTCACTGGCACTACACCTCTCTTTGTACAGTGCAGGTGAGTTGTCTCTGTGGGGTTAGGCAGCTCTGCTCTGGTCTGGCGTGCACACCAGCGTGTTTAGTGTCGTCTGTGGATGAACTCACCAACGTTCGTGGTCACACGCTGTCCAGACGGAGGATCTACGTACCGTGCTGTTCCCCTTGATTTGACGGGCCCTCCACGCACAGCTGGTTGTAATCACGGAGATATGCGGATACATGGCTGTGGTCGCAGCGCGGGAGAAGAGAGGGATGAGAGGATGTTGACGGACAGAGAGAAATTAAGGTATGTCGAGGGGGGGGGGGGGTGAAGAGAGAGAAAGAGAGAGAGAGAGAGAGAGAGAGAGAGAGGGAGAGAGAGAGAGAGAGAGACTTCATGGAGAGTTTAAGCTGTCTCTAGAGCCAGGCTAGTCATGCCACACAGGAGACACTACAGTGTGCCCGAGGTTGGACTAGCCTCCCCTCCTCACTGTCTTTTAACAGGCCTAGCGCCTGCTATCCTCTGCATGATTCTAGACCATCTGTAACCACATGACGTCTCCTCGATGGAGGTCCTCTCTGGCACAGGCAAACATAATGACACATGTATCCACAGCCTAGTTCACCTGACCCCTGACCCCTGGCGCTGCAGAAATTATCCTCTCAGTCTTTGATGTTGTAAATGTTGGCGGATGATCTTTGTGTAAACAATAAACGGAGCTTTTCATCCAACTTCCAGGCACTACTCCACCCAGCCCCCACGCAGAGTGTTCCCGAGACATAGGGTCTGCATGTGCTCTGCTTCCTGAGTGAGGACATCTCGAGTGGGGGTCCTCCATACCCCAGACTGTCTGACTGTTTGCCGGATCAAAGATATGGGCTCTTTATTAAAAAGATCCATGGGTCCTCCATACATTCTTTAAAATGGACCCACGCACTGATTAAAACATAGAATGTTTGCTTGACCACCAATTGCACACATGCCTTAATCAAGACCAATCACTGTGAGAGCTGAGAAGATACAGTAAGGAGTGAAAAGGAAAGCCTCTGTGATAGACAAGCTTCCATTCTGGAGGCAGTTTGTCCTCCATTCCAGCACGGTTGTTGCATGGAATGAGATGGCTGTGCTCAGCTCTGATGTGGATACTTAAAGATGTGATTAGCAAGGGGCCTACAGTCACAAAGAATGCAATAACAACATTTCTGGGTAAGAGAAATATACTGAGGTCACGTGCATGCGTGCGTGTGTGTGTATGTGCATGCATGCTAATATGAGGGAGTCTGTCTGTTGAACAGAAAGACTAAACTACTTTAGTGAAAGACAGATGAGATGTTTTACCCTTTTGGACCATGCTCCTACATGCCCACAGTTTAAACACATATCAATGTCTTTATAGTGTGTGTGTGTGTGTGTGTGTGTGTGTGTGTCTTATCACCCACTGTGGTTTCCATTGATGACAGCTGGGCATAATAAAATGTGGTGACACAGACCACGTCTCACTCATAGGCTCAGTAACGTGACTGGTGCTGAATGGATCTAGCACCTGGGGTGGCACCACTACCACCTGGAGAGAGTGGAGTGGGGTTTCCAGACAACCAGCGGTCCCAGTGGGCACGGCGCTCCCCTGTGGCCTAGAGAGAAACTCCCCTCCTTGACACGATCCCCTCTGGGCCAAGCCAAAAGCACACCACATTGCCCCACAAAATCCATCTCCTCAGTTGTGGCTCAGACTCTAACACTCACGCTTTTTCTCTTTTATCTCTCCCTAATCCCTTGCTCGCAATCGCGGCCGTGTGGCCATGCTTGGTGGTCAGCTTGCTGTGTGCATGTGTGTGTGTGTGTGTGGGGGGGGAGGATTGTCTAAACCTGTTCTTCTGTATTTTACTGTCCCATGTCTTATCCTGTTAATGCACTCTAAAACGTGTGAAGGGGGAAATGTGAGAGACGAGAGACAACTAATTGGCCGATAATCAGACAAAGAATAAAGATGGATAAAAGGACGAGACGAACCTAGAGGGGGATTAGTTCTATTGACGGAGCGTGAAGGAGAGACGTGGTGGATCTGAGAGGAGGACAGGGAGAGCAGAGCCTGTGGGGTGCTTCATAGACAGACCTTGATGGAGTGAAGGGGAAAGGCAGACAGAGAGTGTTAAGAGGAGCCTGGGAGAGACAAAGAGAAAGACTCGCCCATGTGCTCACCTTTTTGGCCTTCACGTGGAACACGAAGCCGCGTGCACGTGTGCACCGTGCACACACACGTTTTTGTCTGAACCACATGCCCCTTCAGACAGTGACTCCTTGCATTGGAGTTCATCACACGCATGCCTTCAAAAGCACACACTCACAAGTCTGTCTCAGCTTACTCCCCTCCCTGGCTAATGCCTTTACTGCTACCTGCCCTGAAGGGGTGTCTGGATAGTGTATGAAGATCTAATGGAAGACAAGCCCTACAGCCCTGGTGAGCAAAGATATCTCTAGAGACAGCTTAAGCTCTACATGAAGTCAGTCAGTCAGTCTCTCTCTCTCTCTCTCTCCCCCTCTCCTTCCCCCCCTCCTCCCCTTGCTGCTGCCATACAAAAGGGGCTTCAGGGTTCTCAATCATTTAAAAGCCAGGACAAGTGCTAACAACCGCAGAACTTGGGACAAGAAAAACACTTTGACTCCTAGGTGTAATTACATAGGCGCGTTTTGTGTTGGCTCTCCCAGTTAGGAATGTTACGTGCTCGTCATTCCCCCTGTCACAGGCTTTTAGGTTTCAGATCCCATATAATTTTTTTTAGGGGAACAGTGGATGGACGGCTGAGTATGTGTGTGTGTGTGTGTGTGTGTGAGCATGATAGGGTGAGGAGAGAGCCAGTTCAGTGATGACACCACACACAGTACAAACATCCGGATTGCTGCTAACAGATCAAACCCAGCTGTCACAGGACAAGCGGTGGAGTGTGTTTCACCCATTGGAGTGCAGGGGATAGGACATCACTTTGACAACAGGTCGTTTTTTAATCATCATACGCCTCACCGTAATTTGAGACCCAAAAACACACATTTTTGACCTGAGAGAAGTTGCAGACGGACCTGTTTTGAAGTGAGATGGCTTTGTGCCCAATGAAAGATTGTCCTACTCGTGTCAGCTGGACTGTCCAAACACCATCTGCAACATGCTTTTGGTTGGCACATCCCCTCCGCTCAAGCACAGCCCTTACACCAACATGAAGAGGTGTCTTCTACACTCAGCGGGCAAGAACTGACAAGCAGAAATAAAGCAAAGCCAGGAGATGAGAGAAGAGAGCGAGCAAGGGGGGAGGTGATTGAGCATTAATCATTTGGACAGTGGGCATCTGCAAGCTTTCTTAAAGATCCCCTGCATTACTATGCTACTATGATGGGTGCCACAGACCTCATCAGGTGTCAGTGGAGATGGCAGTGGGGTGGAGAGGGCTGAGTTACGTGCTGCTGGACGGAGTGGAGACATGCCAGGACACAGCCGCAGAGGAGGAGACAAGCCCATAACGCTCAGCACTGAGGGAAGTCCTTTATGGGACCCAAGGGGCGATTTTCTGTAGCCAGCACAATATCGGCAAACACACAAACTACTGAAAACCTTTTCTAGAAGGTCGTCACATCCACACAAATGTTACCACAAAAATTTGCAAAAAGTGAAGTGCTGTGAATGCGTTTACAGATGCAATGAACATCCATTAGACATCGGTCCACTGGACTACCTTTGAATTAGTTTTAACAATATAAACAGCATTCCAAATTGAATGTGTAATCGTTTTAATTATCATTATCTAGTCACTGTCTGGCAAAAGGCAACAATGGTCTACTCCAGAGATTGAGTCAGTGGGAGCAAAAGAAAGAGGGGAGAGAAATGCTCAGAATATTTTAAATAAAGTAAAGGGGCAGCATGGTGGCTCAGTGGTTAACACTGTTGCCTCACAGCAAGAGGGCCCCGGGCTCAACCCCCTTCTCTGTTTGCTTGATCTCCATGTGTTTGTGTGGGTTTCCTCACACAAAAACATGCAGGTTAACTGGGGACTCTAAATAGTCTGTGGCCCTGTGATAGACTGGCAACCTGTCCTGCCTTTGCCCTGTGTTGGCTGGGATAGGTATAGGTAACCAGAGGTATACCCTGACCCACTGAGGTCCATTCTGTTTCACCAGGCATGGGCCTGGTGCGGATGACCGAGCCTGCTTCCAAGCCAGATTTGACCTGCACCATGAAAAATAACAATTGAGTTGGGTGTTAACCACTCATACCTCAAACTTGAAATCTTCAACTTCCAAATAGCAGATGTCAATATTAACAGTGAGTTTGTATCACTTTTGGTTCCTCCCAAGGTTTTTCAGAGAGAGAGAGAGAGAGGGAGAGAGAGAGAGAGAGTTGGCTGGACATGGTGTCAGGAGGTCCAGCAGGATGTGTACACTGTGTCTGCCTGCTATTGTCCATTGTAACACAGGACTAACTGGTCTGCCGCCTGTGGTGCATTTAAGTCTGGCTTCCAATGAGCCAGGGAAATACCAAGCTCCAGGCGGGTGCACGCATCCACGCGCGCGCACACACACACACACACACACACACACACACACACACACACAAACACACACACACACAGAGAGAGGTAAAAATAAAGCACGAAAGCAGCAGGAAGGGGTGTTTTGTAATTCATACATAAACTTAGTTTTCCGTAAACAAATTTGTGCAGGTAATTGGGGGTAAGAACATGCAAATGCTTGGTAGAAGGTTAAAATTTGTTATAGCCAACTAGCTATATATGTTCTGTATGATTCCGTCATGCTTTAACTTGAATTACAGTCGCAAATGTATGCTATTTAGTGGTAAATGACATAAAACAGCATGTGGATTAAAGGCTTAATCCCCCTCATGGAAGTCACAATGGCAGCTTTGTTTTTATTCTTTTAAGTGTGCCTCTTACAAATCAAGTAATTAACTCTTAAATAAACGCCACATTACCCCATTGTATTTGATTAATTGGATTTGCTAAAAAAAACAATTGAACCACATGCCCCTCCCAACGCCCTCCAAATCGATCCTCAAGAGTTAGACATATTACGAATCATGTAATTAACTTGCTCACATCCTTACATTACCCCATTCTATTTCACTTATTTGATTTGTTCAAAGATCAATCCTCTTGAAGAGCTAGAGCTGCATTTGGCTGAATATCAACATTCAAATTCCAAATATTCTTTTTACACCGTTAGATTAAATTCTAAATTATAAAAATAAATGTTATAAATAATAAAAAATAATTTTCGAAGTGGGCCTGGATTGTTTTATTAACCAATTTGAAATTCCGGATTTACGAATTAAGAATTATCATAGGTAAACTAAACACAGACGGTTCTTACTCTCAGCCACGCGCCATCTGGTCCTGCCTCCACAGCCCACGAGGCAACCGCCTTTCCCTCTGGGGGTTGTCCCGAGGACATTCAGACTCCAGCCCGCAGCATCTGAGCTCATTACATTACACGAGGCCTCCCGATTCATCAAACTTTCCCCCCTCCTCCTCCCTTCTGCCGTCTCGCCCAGGAGCCCCTGTCTCTCTACCTCGTGGTCCTTTGTGTCCCTATCATCTAGCTATCTATATTCTCGTACTTATCATATTGACCAATAAAAAAATTCACAATGAATAGACATATATGTATTCATTTGGAACTACATTTGGGGTATCAACACAAATACATTTTCGTATGCTGAAAGTAGTGTGCTACTTTTTTATTAGTATCGTAAATTTGGCCCAAGAAAACTAAAAATAAATTACAAAACTCAACGTGACAATTATTCTTACCACATTACCAAGATAAATAAGTTAGACAAAGCTTGTCTGTATCTGTATAAATACTCTCTATGTATTTAAACATTGGATAATGACCTTTCCTTCAATATGCAATTAATTCGGAGATGACATGTTTGCCAACATAATCCAATATTGCACACATTTACAGCCCTGATTTTCTGTAAATAAAAATGTATTTTGACTGATGTTCTTAAACGATCAAGCCTACCTTTACCGTTTTTTTCTTTCTCCATATTGATAACTCCAGGGCGTGTATCCTTTATTATTGTTTGGTGACAAAAGGAGATCGGATGCACCTCTCCTCGCCGGCAATCCTTGCTTCCGTGGACCCTGGCTGTCAAACATCCTGCCTAGAATGACATCTGTGGTGTCCTATCAGATGTTGCTTACGTGGGGTTAACCAATCATAGAACAGTAGGAGGGTGTATGCCAGATTCCTAATAGCTGTACTATTATGCTAATGTAAAAATATGTGGAACAAAATTCTATTTAAAAAACCCATGAAACTTATATGTAACTAACTGTATATATTATAGCTAAATTATAAATGGATAGTTGTAGCTGAGTGAGCCCATGATACATAAACCCTACACCATGACTCACTGTGATTAACTTCTTACCACATCCAGTAAGTCAGTCGTCCTATGTGGGAAAATAACAGATGAACACCAAACCAAACGTTTTAGTCGTGATGGTGGTTGGTCCATTTCCTAAACAGAACCTGTTGAATCATATGTTCCCGAACGAGGGGTTCCAAACAAGAGATGATCCTCACTGACGTCTTGCTTTATTGAGTTTACACACTAAATCCATTTTATTCAGATGTTAGTTTTAGGCTATTAAGTGATAAGAAAGCACAATCAAAATAGGATTTATTTTATTTGGGGTCTTAGAATAGGAAGATAAATTCAGCGTCTTTGAGTGTTTTGAAAAGCGCTTCATATATACTATGTATTATCCATCCATCCATCCATCCATTATCAGAACTGCTTATCCTATGCAAGGTCGGGTGGGGGGGTAGGGGTGGGGGGGGGGGGGGGCAGGTGTTGGAGCCTATCCCAGCCGACTTCGAGCGAGAAGAGGGGGATTTATTCAAGATAAAGGGTATCAGATTTTGTGTCGTCTGATTTTCTTGCAAAACCAGCTGAGCAAAATAAGAACTAAGTACAGAAAATCAAATAAAGGTTTGGCTACATCTTATCCTCAGATTGTACTGAAAATACCAGAATAAAAAAAATGACAACAAATACTGCCAGACCCAATCAATCCCACTAGGAAGTGGAAGGGGTCCCACTGTGAGTGGCGGTGCCACCCATTTTTGTAACAAATTACAAATCACAACTGTGTCTATAAAGAAATAAAAAAGGTTACTCTCCATCAAAGGTTCGAGGACAAACAACTAGAAGGATTTAATGGAAACAGGCTCTGTAATACCTTTGGTAAAAGATTGGATCTTGATATCAAACATACACTGTATACGAAAACATAGACCAAATGTGATCCTGAATGCACAGTAAGCACCTCAATAAAAACCCAACTAAGAAAAGAATAACATTTTAATATGGTCGGTTAGTATTATCTTGTAACACAAGAGACTGAAATCTGTATTCATCTTTGGACCTCACCATTGGATATTGCATGAAAGAAAAGCAAAACATGAAAAGGGAGGGTTGGTTTTCTCCCTTTGGATCCAGTACATTCTCACCAACTGTGGTGTGGAAGAACCTCACTGCTGTTTTCTCTGGGCCAGCGCACTGTTTGTCCATGGAGATGAAAGGGGACTCGTGTTGGTTAATCTCTCCTGGCAATACTTATCTGACCTTGGCTGGTCTGGTCTGACCTGAGTTTTGTTGCCTCTAGCATACGGCTCTAAGGTCGTGCTTTAAATGTTTTTGGTATGGGGTGGTAATGGGGTTGGATTTGAAAGGGAGGCCGAGTTGATCTTATCCACGGGTTTGAATGGGAATATGGGCCATGGGGGTTGTGATTGTGCGGCTGCCTCAGCACTTCCACCACTGTTTCTACAGCTGTTCAAATAGGACGGTCCCGGGCCTTCTATCGTGTCTCCGTTGTGGGAACAGCCCTCATACGTTCCAGTGCAAGTCATCGTAACATTATAACAACAACGTCATGGGGCAATATCTCTGACACCCACTCATCCATACCAGCTTCACTGGCATCATCCAAATGTCCACCACCACCTTTCAAAAGGAAGACATGGATCAAATATCTCTGGTTTGTGACATTCAACAGTGCAAACTCAATCATTATGTTGAACTCAGTGTTTTTGAACAAAGCACTTTAATAGCAGAATGGATATTAGAAATTAGACATGAGCGTTTATGGCAACAGTTAGTGTGTTACTTACAGAAGAATCAAGGAAGATTAAACACATTTTTAAATCAAATATGATATGTTTTTAATCAGCTCTACATTTGTATTTGTATCTACATTCGTAACTTTCCCTTAATATTGCAATAAATAAACATGATACCAAAGCGACTGCATTGGGCAATTCATTTACCTAAATTGTGTGCATAATCGCTTACAATCCAATAAATAGAAAAACAAAAAACAGACAGATGATGCCTTTGTTCCACATGTTTCAGACATACTCTATATGGAAGTCGTTCAATGACCTCAGTCCTCCGATCTCATGCAAGCGCAAAACCCCATATACACGGTGGCTTGTACAGCAACCGCTTGATAAATGAAAAAACAAAACAAAAAAACATTATGTTAGATAACATACGCTGATTGATTCATTTGCCTCAAAATAAGCCTCACCTGTGAATGTTAACTAGTCGAGCTTCTTTCGAAAGTGCCAAACGCATCAAGGGTAAACTCTTGATCAGACAAGCACAGCTATAATAGGTTTTGTTTGAAATCAAACAAGACTTCACTTCTAATGCTTAGTGCATTTGCAGGTTTGTCTTCCAAAGGGGGACAGTGAAGATTGCATTGGGCTCTGGTGTAACACAACCGTGCTTCTCTCAGCTGCAGTTACTGACACTTGTTTCATAATCCTCCCTGGAGTCAAAAATAGCTTATAAAAATACTTTTTTTTTCAGAAGACAGCATGTTGTCACTCGATCTGTCTATGTTTGATAACAGGACAATGGAGAACCTGATCCTCCCATCCATCTGTTATGGAGATTTGTGGTGCCACTGTTGAGGCTTTATGCAATCATTCACGGCTGAGCTGTGGCCCGCATCCAGCGCCTGCCTCTCCTATCTTTACTGATTCAAAGAAGGGCTCTGTGTAAGATATGGGCCCTTTGCAACTGGGAATAGACTATCAAAATTCACCACCAACAGATGCAGAATCTCTCAGGTATCTTTCACGGGGTTCTCTTCCTTTATCAACAGAATGTTTCATAAAAATCACAAAACAAGGTATGATAAGGTGCATGGAGGGTAACTTTAGTAGGGAGTGAAACCTAAAAGCACTAGTCTTCGATATCTGTCTTTGGCCTTGTTCGTGCTGTCACTGTGTGCAGGTCTGACTCTCCAATGGACTGAAAATGACACAGACATAAGAACACGCATTACAGGTGAGGTGCAGTGGGTGGGTGCCAGGTAGTTTGTGTCCACAATTTGGACAGCTAGAAGGAAAATAGTCAGAGACAGACAGACAGACACACCTCAGGAAAAAAAAGAGAGAGGGTGGAAGATAGGGCGACAAACCAAAGAAATAAAAGGTAAGAATGAGTGAAAGACAAATAAAAAACAACAACAAGACAGCATTTTAGTTTCTAGTTGACATTGACACAAGATAAGTAGGAGAACAATTTTGACAATGGGTCACACATAGACAAAGTAGATCAGTTGATAGAAAAAGCTGCCCCTCGGGTTTTTGCAAGGACTGGGCAGATGGAAAGTGGAATGTCACACAGAGGGAGCGGAGTGACACAGGCCATGCATTTGCCGCTCTTCCGTTTTGACAGGGTTTTATTTGATTACTAAATGAATACTAAACGAAAGGAACATTCAAACCACATGGCATACAAAAAGCTATAGGCGAGCGATGTTTGCCGCGACGTTACAGCGACATTCTGAAAGCCCCCCCTCTCTCCGCCTCCCCCACTCTCCAAGGCGGGCGAGATGCGTTGCAGGAGTAAAGGACGGCAAGTATGGCGGACGGTGCATATATAGATATATAGATTTATATATCAGATGGGTTGTGTTTTCTCTGGCTCCCACTAGACTGGGGACTGACGTTCTGTGTTTATCTGAACAAGGGGCTGGCTTCTTAAAAAAGGCGCGCTTTCTTTTTCATGTCATTCTTCTTCCAGAGGGCGAGACGGTCAAACTGCTCCAGGGTCATCCCAAAGACCCTCTGGAAGTCATCTGGGGACAGGTGTCTCTGGGAATAGAAGGAACAACAAGACCAAAAAGACGTTAGTCGTCTGCTCCACAGGAATGACGAGTTACATCGCTAGGAGTGTGATGCTCACTGATACGCCTACCATAAGCAAATCTACTGGTACGAGCGAGACACAGAGTGTACCCCTGCACCACTGTTCACAACACACCAGAGCAGGCGTTTCATTGGCCATAGGAAACCTTGTCTCTGCTCAGATTAAACACTGCATATCGTATTTTACACCTCAGAGGTTTGTCCAAACAGGAAACTGTGTTAAGTCCAGTATTCTGGCTCACGTTACACACACTAAGTCCCCACTTGCCAGACCTGCCGAACACGGAACCAAAACATGTATGGTATTGATTTTTAGCTCAGGACAAAATGCATATGCCTTTCGCTTTGTTGTAAACCTAGGATAGCCGGCACGAATGGAGCGCTGTGAATTCTGGTTCCGCGTTTCCCTGTCACTAAAACAAAGGAGCGGGCTGCCCCGGTCACAGCCGAGGGGAGGGGTCCGGGTCAGTGCTCGCTGGCACCGCCTCTGACACGTCACTGCAGCTCCGTCGCATCTTCGCCTGAACGTTGTCAGGAAATACAATCAGAATTAAGTGGTAGGGCCTGGAAAAACGTACACCTGATATTTTATAAACAGAGGTCAGAAGGACAATTGGGGCAAAAAGCAAGTCTGGCAGTATGATAAAAAGAAACAAATCTAAGGTCTGGGGATATGTGTGTTAGGAGTAATGCGGAGGGGTGTTTGGGTAATCCTATCCCCAGTGTCTGTCAGTCTGGCCAGTCACAATACAACATACGTGACTTCATAACAACATAATAGCACCCACCCTTCCCAGAAATGGAGTCATATGTCTGTGTCTACAGACACCTTCTACAGCCAAAGTGCATGTGTGGCAAGCTTTGCTCAATAGAACATAACAATCAGTGTGTGTATGTGTGTGTGTGTGTGTGTGTGTGTGTGTGTGTGTGTTTGTGTGTGTGTGGAGGGGGGCAAAGCTGGAGACCAAGTTGCCTAATTGAAGCCATGGGCGAAAGGGCAGTCA
>JAVQJS010015706.1:0-10791 GCA_036024795.1 Galaxias rostratus | reverse complement strand
TTAGTGTGTTGTGGACTCTAAAGTTGGAAAATAATCTGCTATATGTCTCCTGTCCTTGAGAATAGAGGTTAAGGAAGAACTGTGATAAAGAGAAGTCACAGAGCTAAGTAAGTCACTTTGGAAATTTATAAGGGATATATCAGGGGGGATATAGCATGACGGAGGTATTTGGGAACGAGATAATGAAATCCCCAAATGTCAGATGTATTAAGCCATGTCAGGAAATCTCTTGTTTGAAGCCAAAACACAGTTTTCCACAAAAACGTCCAGGTGGCTAGGTTTCCATTTACAGTACAGGACAGACTCTATACTCACATCGTCCATATAGAGTCAAAAATAAAGCTATTGAAAAGGCTGTCTAAATGCAAATGTCTATCTAACCTAATTTATTTTGGAATAGGTCATTTGGTATGCAAACCTTTTCTACATATGGTTATACTATACTAATCCTGTGTGTCAGAGTTGTGTCCTTGAGCTTCATTATGCAATACTAAAACCCATTGTCATCTTTTAAGTACCTGTTCGTCTTACTTATCTAATAGCATTACCCTGAGTGTGCGCTTTAAAAACTAAAGATGCACAATGTATGACTGGGTTTAAGCTGTTAAATGTAGTTAATTAGGAACAGACTTTCTGTGTGGGTGGGTGTGTGCATGTCTGTGTATTTAGTTGTGTGTCTATTAACTTCAATGGGAACATGTTAAACACATGCCATTGTTCTCCTTTCCTAAGCCTCATGCACAAATATTTTTTTAATAGAAATGTATGGCTGTTTGTGATGACAGGCTTTGTGATCTGACAGCCTATTCATACTGCTCATACATTTCATAAGGCATGCTGGGAAAAAAGTCCAACAAAGGGGGCATATTTAGCATTCCATTCGTCTATGATCCAAATTCTCCATCTATCCTGCACATTAGAGTCGATAAAGATCACCATCTCACTGGAGACATTCACACAATACATGAGACGTGATTTTAAAATAGTCTAAAACATGATTGACGTTTTAAAGATGGAAACTTTACCTTTTAACTGACAGGGTTGGGAAAATAGGCATAATTTCTTCTGGCAACAATTGTGCAAATGTCAAATATTACTCTGGATGACCTGGTTTGTATGACTAATCTTTAGTAAACATAGTGAAACCATGTTCAAATATTGCTCATAGCAATACAACCAAACTTCTCCAAGTTACTGTAAAGATATTTAATGCAGTTCCCCTGTTTTTTTGTCACTTCATATTTTGATGGATATGGAGAATTTGTCAACCAATAAAAAATACTAAAAAATAACTCTGTATTTTGGACTGGGGTGCCAGATAAAAAATATAATGAGGACTGTGAAGGTGTATTTGGACGCACGCCTTCTTACAAGCTCAACTCTGACAAAAGACAGAAGAATGTACATCCACACACATACAGACATACTGTATCTATGCACAGGCAGAAATAAGATGGGTAGAGTTGAAAAAAAAACTGCCAGCAACACTTTGGACTCGGCACCACATTAAAAGCAGATGATCTTGCGGAATGTTCCATGTGGTTGTGCTTCCCTGACCCAGCTCGGGATTATGGAAAGTGGTTTTCCTTGTAGGACTCGCATACCACTGGGAGGTGAGGCTGATAACCAGGACCACATGAGGGCCCAAGAGGGGGTCTTTTCCACATGGGTAGGATGGATCCATTGTTTATTGCACAACAGTACCCGTGGTTGTGTGAGCTGGAGTGTGGATGTGCGTGTCTGTTTTTTGGGATAGGAGGGTTAGGAGTTTGGCTGGTAATTGAGCACTCTTATACTCGTACATACAGTGCATACACACCAGCACAGACAAAGCAACCACTGATCACATATTCAATGTCTAATTTGGTTTAATATCATTCAGATGGAGCTACAAAGGACTGTCTCAAGATGAGGAGAGGACTTTTATTTGGAGGACATATGCTGTGTGGAGAGACATGTCAAAGTGCAGCTCACAACAGACCCAGGATTTCTGGACCTCCATGTTTTGCCAAAGCCAGACATCTTGATAACAGGGCCATAGCTAAAAAGACCTGACAGCTCTCAGGGCAGCTGTATATTACTGCTGCTGCCCTGAAACGGCAAATGCTTGTCTCCCAGATAGATAGACCAGAGGGAGACTGTACATTTTTGGGACTCTCTGGCTTAAAGTACTTTCAGCCATTTCACAGTAGATCAACTCACAGGGTCTCGCACTTTTTCCCTTTGACTCAAAGCTGTTCTTTGCTTTGTGAGCTTCGGCCAAGGGATATATAGCTATGATCAATGGATTTCAAACTATGATAGTTTAGCATACTTCCAGCATTGTTGCCCTGCCTAATTTTCCAGTTGGCTTTTTCCCAGTTTCTATCACATATTATTTTCGTGCTCTTTGTTGACCTAAAATCCTCTTCCGACTCTTTGTGTTGACCTGAAATCCTTCTTTCCCTGCTTTCCCAAACTGACAAACTTAACTTGCTATGCATTGTTCCACAATCCAGAACACAGGTGTTTCACTGACGTACGTTAATCAGCAAGCAATTTAGTGCATGGTTGTGGAACCAGCTGTGTCTGCCCAGAGCAAGACCAGTCTTTCAAATAGGAAAACAGTTGTGTATGCAACTGGCTATTCCTAAACAAGAGAGCATATTGGAATCACCTAGTGGTCTGAAAACCTGCGGGGAGGCCACACCTGGTTGTTAACTATGCAGAAACAAACACTTTTGGGCATACATCTCACATACAGCATTTACACCAAGTACAGTATTTCATAAACAGGCGTATGGCACATTTTTCTTTGTCTTCTACACCATCTTTGCCTGTACCTACACTGACTTCCTGTTAGTGAGCTGGATGTAAATTTATATAACAAACAAATTTGCTCAGCTTCATGATTCCTGCTGTTTTGAGTTGGACAGCAACTTCCATTTGAAAAAGTTTTTACTTAAATTAATTTGGTAAAACATTAAATAGTGTTTTGTTCTGAAAAAGCCTAAGCAGCTAGCGTTTTGTATTTTTTTTCTTGAGGTCTGCCTCTGGTGGAGATTACCAAGCACTTGTCTAACTGGCCAACAGTGCCTCTGTTTGGTGGCACTGAGTAATCCATTTCTAAATATTCTATGTTTGCTCCCAGAGAAACAGACTCAAATCTAGGCTCAAGTTATGGCAAAACTGCATGTTTTTGTACTCAGCATTAAGTGGCATTAGATTGAATGGCCCTTGGTCAGGTGACTTATTCCCTACCTGCAAAAGGAGGGCATCCTCGGCTTCAGACGCCATTGTCTCGTTCTGCTCTGTGTTGAGCTGTGTGAGCTGCTCCTCCTGCTTCCTCTCCTTCTCCCCGCCCTCGTCATCGTCCAGCTCGTCCAGGCTCTATGAGAGACAAAGAGATATATGGTCACTTTGAGTTGGAGACAGTGAGAAATATCACACTGAAGTTGACCCTTGAGGCAAAGCACTGCCAAGGTTGTGTGTTAATGGAGCATTGACGCCATCAACTGCCAAGGGCCAGACCGGGAACAGACCTTTCACCTCAGAGGATGTACAGTCGATGGCTTTTAGATGGGCCCTCTAACAAGGGGGTGGGTTCAAAGAGGGACAGAGAAAATAGTGTTGATACGGAGCAGGGAGTGTTTTCTCGCTGTTCAGTGAGACATTCTGCACATTGACTGGGAAGGCGTCCAAGTCGCCCTGATAGAGATGCCTCAAACTCTACTGCTTTATCTTGAAGAATGTGCAGCATCTTGAAGTGTACAATTTAAACTGAAGGCTAATTAATCAAAAGGAGAAAGGAAGCCATTTTGAAACATTCTGATATTAGTGAGTGAATAGTGGGCAAAGAACAACAAATACAAGATCCACCTCACAGAGCCCCCCCTCTACCAGCCCCTATTGGAACAGCACACAAACCAGTCTCCTGTTTTACGCTGTCTGAGAAACATAAAGGTGCCAGGTCTTTGAATGGTATAAATAGCCTTACATTCCTAGCGTGGAATGTAGCCATTTGCAATGCTTTTCCTGCCAAGAACTTTATCAGGTCTCCAGGAGGAAATGCCAGCTCCTTTCTCCTCCACCCTCAGTCAAGCTGTCCCTATGCTAGCTGCACTGGTAAAGTCACTTCCATTGCCCTTTTTAAATCTCACTTATGTTGTGGCAAACTATGCCTACTACTTTATCCGATTGCACTTCTCACAAACTTTATACTTTTCTGTTTATGATGTCCTTCCTCATACAATGTGAACACACCTTAATCACCAAGTGTTTTAAAGAACGTTTTAGTTAGTGTTTCACAAGAGAAGTTGTGTGTCTATACTCTGAAATCCTAGCCCCTCATAATTTTCTCACAGTCTAGGAGAGAACCATTACATGACAGTTTGTAACATGTTTTCGTGTTTCTCAATGTGCCTCGTAAAAATGTATTTATCTGGTTCTAGCCCAGCAGCAGAACACAAGGTGCCCTGGGAGGCACACACTTCAAATCCCTCTGCCTCAGTTAGACCTACACTACTTCTAAACCAGTATGAGATACTGGCCACCAGGGCGCACCACTATTCTCAGGCTTTCAACAAACATCAATAATACCCTGTGGTGAACTTCTCTGCTTTTCTGATTATTAAAATGATTAATCCTCAATAATTTACCTACTGTAAATTTTAGGAAAGGTTTGCAATGGTCTTAATATTATTCATAGAATGTCTTCAGCTATTGTATCTGATTGTAGGGTGGAATGAACATCTCAATAATGATAATGGGGACTCTAAGGATAGAAACATAGGAAAGTAAGTCAATTCTAAAAATGGATACAATTTAATGAAAGTTATATGCTTAAAAGGTAGTGGGTAGGGAAAGTTGCCCCAGGGTAAACTTTTGATGCATCTAACGCCCACGAGATCTCTGATGAGCTGGGAGTGATACACACACACCAACTGGGAGTGAGCGGAAATGGAGGAGTGAGAGCTACAAAGAAGCAGCTCAACTCCTGGAATCCTTTCCACATCCTGTTTACAATAACATTGAGCTCAAATGAAAAAGAGAGAAGGGGTGGGGTTGAGATCTAAATTAGTATTTTATTATTGGTAAATCTGTATCGAGCTCTCCTTAAGTCAAAACACCTGTGTCCATCATGCAAAAGAGAGAGCTTATTTACATTAGCAGCAAAAATGTGCTACACACAGCTGATTGGTCTACACTCCTACTTACAGACTAACATCCTGAGACGGTAATTTCCTTCGCTCAAGCAAGTTGAGGGAAATGACTCAATGACTCAATGATGACTAATATTACTATAAGAGTATGTGATGTATGTGCAATTTTATTCGCTGGTACTGGGTAAACAAAACTTTGCATCAACCAATAATAAACAATTTGAGAATATGATAAATAGTTCCCAATTAACACTTTGAATATGTTTAACAGCGGTCCAGCGACAGCACAGTCTTGTCAGCGCTCTGTCCACTTGCCCTCAGATTTTTCACTAACAAGCAGAGGGGACCTTTCCACTGTAGGTTGTGGTATTGTTCAACAGCCTTAATGACCTGTGTGCATTAATCAAGCTGTTATTCCCATCAGACAAGGTAACTGCAATTAGATGATCCATTAGAGAAGAGTAGCACTGGAGTGATGAGTGACTCACTCTGTGCAGATTATTAATCAGCCGTAGCACTCAGCTCACTGACAAGAGTGCAGGCATTATGTAGGATTGAGGTCTGGCTGAGATCAAAGGTCAGAAATATACAGTATGTCTTGTGCAGAGAGCCCTGTGTGACAAACCCAACTCTCCTGGCAACAGAGATAAACGCTGTACGATTAAGCACTGTATTCAACCAACCTCCCATCCCCTTTCTGAGGAGGAGTGTTATGGGATAAATAGACAAACTGTGCACAAGAAATTCCCATTAAATGGAATTTGAATTGGCTGTAAACCGCACGCTCTCTTCAAAATCAATGTTTATAAAGCAAATAGTCTGACAAAATGTCCTGTGACACAGTGGAATGTGAGAGAAAGAATATGAACCTCCCCTTTTCACATGGGGAGAAACTATAACCATTTAACAAGTAAACAAACCAGACTAACCCCCCAATGTATTTCACCAGAATCCACACTTTTGCTTCGCAAGGGGTCCATCATGAATTCCTGTTTTTAAGTATACAAACTGCTATAATACAGTCTATCTCCTGGATGGATAAATCTTCCACCCCACATCCCTGGTTCAAGCTTTAACATTCCTCTGAGCGCGTCTGCAAGGGAGCAGGGCAGCTCTGTCAGCAGTAAGGGGCCAGACAGAGGTATCCTACTGTGCTTTAATACATCTGTGGGAAACATTCATGCAGAGCAGTTTGTCTCTGGCATGGCGTCTGATCTGCCAGCCTGCCCTACTGGATCATAAGCCCTGTTCACAACAGTGGTTTGGAGCAGGGGGTTGACTGAGCTTGTTATGACTGTTTCTGTGAGGATAGAATTTGGGAAAAGGGCCGAGGAGGTATTCACAGCTTCAGGGGCAACTTCCCTAAATGGTAAGCAAAAAGCTGCTACCCCCAACACCATAAACCTTCCAGTCTTCTCTTTGTGATAGGAGAGAGAAACACATTGTCTCGCTTTTTTTTTACAAGGTATTGCTTGGCAAATTGCCTTTTTACCATGCGTATTTAAAATACTAATCCAGTGGTCATAGGACTATATTACCCTTAAAAACCCAAAAGTGAAAACAAAACCCGGAAAACAAGCTTTCAGTCTTTCTTCGCCTTAGATAAATGGAACAGGTTTCAACAAGAATTGAATATAGAGCAGTTGCTTTCGGTTGAACAAATTCAAATATTATAGGAGGACATGGGAGTTGAATGGTGTTGTTGATTTGATTGAAGCTTATTGTTGTGTAGGCCTAACAGTAACATTAGTAAACATATTTAAAATAACAGTAAAAACCTCAAAAATGTATGTAAATGAAATACTAAGATTTTGCAGTAAATAATGTTGTCGTATTGCATCATTAATGGTTACTGCTAGCTAGTTAATATGCCAAGGCCCAAATAGGCCCAGTACAGCTGCACAATAGTGGAGCAAACAACGGAAGCAGTTTTGATTATAAAGTAGTCAGCAGCTAGCGTCCATCCGTTCCTAAATTACATTGAAGTTTGGTTTGTGCGTAATGACATCGTAATGACAGGTGCACGTCTTAAATATTTGGGATCAGAGTCCTCTGACTCCAGAGAAAAATGGCAATCTACTTCCAGCTGTGGAGATTTTCTCTGAACCCCTGGAGGACCATGAAAGCTCCTCTGCTACCACCCCATCCTCTGCCAAGGCTTAAGCCATAAAGGTTACTCTTTACTTACTTGGAGAAAAGCTTGGAGTAGAGTTAAAGAACTTGTCATCAAAATACATTGTTTGACAGTGATTGAGAAGTGGACAGTTTGTGAAAGGCAGAAATACCTATAAACAATAAAAATGCATTTACAAATATGTGGATTGCCCTCAGATTTGCAGTCGTCCGTTCAGTGACCGTAACTGGAGCAGAGAGGATCAGCTCACTGGGTTCTACTGGATCTTGCAGAGGGCACCAAATGAGCCAGATCCGCCACTATGTCTATATCTGTGAGTGTTTGTCCAAGTCCATTGCATAAACAGTGGTGTCCTGCTCTTGACTGAAGGGTATGCAGCTTGTAGTTGGGGCCCTATTAGCAGCTTGGATGTTTGTTTTGTCTGCTGTTTGACCAGGGAGGAGGCCGCACGCACACTAACAGCAAACAGACTTTGGCAAGCATATGGCCCAGAACCAAGCATGGGCACTCTGGTGTGACATGATGAAAGTCATCCTCTACGTGGATGTAAACATGGAGAGCTTGTTGGATGGTGAGACCAAGGTCAACTTGGCTGTCTAGCACTCCCAGTGGATCATGCTATTTATAGACTGATGAATCCGAAAGAAAAAAGGGAGCAAACGAGAGAGAAAAGACAAGAAAAAAATAAATTTACATTCCACATTCTCTAGGGTCTGTGACTTTATCCTGCAACTAGCACAATTAGTTTACCATCTGCCTTTGCATCAAGTCACTGTGGTTGGAATACAACCAAGGGTGAGATGCAGACACCAGGTCTCACCAGGTCCCTGGCTGTGTGGAGCATATATGGTCAGATAGCAAGGGAAAATGCATTTTTTATCAAACCCGTAATTTTGTTTTCACTCCAACACCGGCATGCATTCTTCCTTACTTCCTTTTCCATAACCTCATTGTGCTGTTCTATTTGCGTGCATCTAGCCACAACCCCAAAACCCCTTTTAACTGCCTTAGTACACCTTTCCTCAATTAAAATGTTGATTTTATGGTTTACTATTTAAAACAGAAATGTCTGTTTAAATATGTTTTTATTAGCATTAACTACAGTTTCAGCACATTACTCTTTGTCCCCTGGTCATAACTCTTTAGTTCTGGTGTGAGTTGGCATCTATCCAGAACACTGCCACCCATCTGACATACTGTTCTCTACGCCATAGAGAACTTGAATCCTCTCAACATATGAAGTCCACATATGGTGCTCCTAGTCATATCAGGGTTACAGAACGCAGTAACGGGAGCTCAACAGGAGCAGAGCAATATAAATGTAATTATTTTTTCACACAAATGATTTTTAATAAAATTTCAGCCTCTACTGCAGTCTCAACACATCTTTCCAATATGCACGGTGACTTTTCCTAAAACTGAATACTGCTACCGGCTCACATCGCTCTATAGCAGACACCTGCTCTGAAAAGTCTGGAAAGATAAAGACAGACAGTGGAGGAACTGTGCACGACCCAATGGCTGCTTATCTCCATGTCACCTTCTGCTGTGTCTCTCAGCACATTCTGCAGAGACCTTTGACCCCGAGCTGTGTCTGCCCACTCCTCTTTTCTTACAGCCTTTATATTTGGATTGTCTGGTATCTGCCCTGCCCCCCCCCCCCCCCCACTCACACACACACACACACAAACTCTTCTTGAACCACTGCTCCGTAACATAAAAGAGCTTTTATAGCAGAGCTAACATCTCACAATAATATTGTTTCATTTTCATTGCCTGTTGAGTGTTTGGGCCCAGGGGTACCTGATAACCTGGTAGGGAGCAAACTAGTTCTGTTGGCCGGGTAATCAGAATCACAGCACTAACACATTGGCTTATGTCTTATTGTGCAGATTGTTCCCCCTGCACAACAGAAGCCTTACTAAAAAATAAAATGTCTTGGCTGGATGAGCCAGAGCCAACAAGAGCCCTCCACCGTAAAAAAAGAAAAAGACATCTGCTCAGCTCCATTTAACTGGGTTTATCTAACGGAACGAGCCACGGCCAGTTGGAGCAAAGCGTCATTCACTTCCTATTCTTTTATCAAGCCCTTTCGTTGTTTGGCCACTGCCTCTGGGTTCCTTGGCAGTGGTCTTCGCCGTCATTTAGTGTCTCAACTCTGGGACTATTGAGATTAAAGAAAGCCATCAAAGGATCCACAGACACTCAGTGTATCAGTAAAGCCCTCTTCATATCAGTCAGACAGCTACTGTCTACGCTAGCAGTAAAAATGTCAAACTAACAAGAAAGCAATATAAGCAATACTTGTGGTCAGAGCTAAACCATTAAACTCTAGCTTTAGGCATAATGAACTTAGTCAATTTGTTCAATTCAAATTAATGTTTAACAAATGCCTTTTTTTTTACAAGGCACATTATTACACTACTATTAATCTTCTGCTATCACTCACATAAAATGAGAAGATACATCTTAAAATGATTTGATGAATATCAACCATTTGTCAATCGTCATCTAAAGTATCATGATAGCCCTGTTTCAAACCAGATGACTGAATGATTGGAAAGTGACTGGAGGAAAGAACAAGTAGCAGTGATGACCAATACACCGATTCCCTACTTGTTAAAAAGCCGCATTCACAACAGTCCCAAACAATCCCCCTCATCCCTCTCCTAATCAACTGACTAAATAATACACCAATAGCAAAAATATATTCTTTATCCAGCTGGAAGTACAAGTTACAGATGGTGGGATTGGGCGTGGAAAATCGACTAAAACTTTGAGGCTCTGATAAAGCTCTGCTACTTTTAGGTGGCTGTCAGCTTCAAATCACCAAATCTGCAGCTGAAACGTGTACCTTTTTATGCAGGAAAGGTAATACCAAAAAGGTTATTTACAATAAGACACAAGCCTAAGGCTGAATATAAGTTTGTCTGAGAAAAGGAGAACATGCTGTCTTTTTAACCTATTGGAACGTCCATTCTGTTATTCAATCAAAACTTACACCAAAAACACGTTCTTTTGTTTCAGAAACTATGAAGGTAATATCATACTTTGTGTTCCAAGAATAAAGGCCATATTAGGTATGGTCTTTAGGAAAGTTTTGCCTTTGGTAGAATTATTTCCTCCCAGGGATGTTTTCTTGTGTTGTGGTTAAAACTGTTCTGTCTGAGCAATTTTCAGGCCTAAACCACAGCATTATTAAGGAGATAATGTCATGTATCAACAACACAAAAACCTCTGGCAACAAGTGCAGCCTGTTGCTCCAGAACTGTTCAGAATTCAGTTATTTTGATAGAAAATTTTAGTCTCTCATTATAAACCAAACAATACATACAAGTCATCGCCTTAGGGCTTTCCTGGATCAGTATCTCCTGTTTTTTGTTTGTTTGTTTTTTTCAGTCGAGTACGATCGTACGCTTCGCTAGCCCGCCGGTTTGGTTTGCTAAATCGTCGCTTCGGGTCGCTCCTCGTCACTAATTTCCACGTCTACCAGACACCTGTCCTTGTCCCCCGGAC
>JAVQJS010015687.1:0-10903 GCA_036024795.1 Galaxias rostratus | reverse complement strand
TGTGTATGAGAGAGCGAGAGCAAGAGAGAGAGAGAGAGAGAGAGAGAGAGAGAGAGAGAGAGAGAGAGGGAGAGAGAGAGAGATACTTAGTAAAGGTGTGCCAGTTCCAGATGGCATGTTGATATGTATTATGCAGTTTGTTAAAAGTCATGTGGGGTTGTTATAACTTACAACGATTCGGCAGAATTTAATGAGTAAGAGTGCTTGCGTGTGAGAGTCTGCATGCACACACATGCTAGCATGTATGTCCCTCTGAGATTAGGCACAATGTGAAATTATTGGAGGCAAATTAAAAAATCTTTAACAGAAAATATTTGAGTTTTTTTTTTTTTACATAAAATTGATAAAAGTATTTACATCCCATTGACCTTTAGTCTGTAAAATGCCAACTTGTGCTGTTTCAAACACAACTGAGTTAAACGTTTGATTTTAGAACATTGCATAGCGATGCAATACGGCAACAAAACTGGGTTTTCAAAAGAACTCCTTCCACCAAGTTTGAAAATGGCTTTTTAACTGGGTTGGTTAATTGCTGGTCTAGAAAAGGTTTTTTTCACACCAATTGGAGAACTGTCTAAAAGCAAGCAAAAAGCTAAAAATATAAAAACCAATCTGTTTCAGATATAAAAGAAAAATGTGAAAACCTAAAATAGGTTTAAGACTCATCGAGACCAGAAGGCACCGCTTGCAAAACATCTTTTCCACCAATACAGAAAAGCCTGCCAGTCAGCAAGGACACACAAACAGAAAACAAATAGATAAAGCTGTCGACTTTGGGAGTATTTAAAGGAGCTTTTACCACTTTTTAAGGAAGAGCATTACAAAGAAAATAGCCAATGCACTTTTAACCTTGACCTCGTGTGAAGACGGACAGGAGGGTGCAGGCCTCACCTGTAATAAACCCCATACTTTCTACCCATGACTATAAATCAGTTGGCAGGCCCCAAAGTATCGAATATCGACTAATACAACACGGCTTACCATTTTTACTTTGATTCCCCACATTTCTTCTCTTCCTCCTAGCGGTCGTGTCCCCCTTCAAAGTGTGCAACCATCTCACTTTTATTTTAAAGTATGCCCACAAGTTTTATTTACCAAGAAACTACTGCCGTAAATGAGAAAAGCAGCACAATTTACTGACAAGCGGTGAGTTGGGGTGGGGCAGGGGGGCTTAGCCTGAGCCAGAGGTCTTGGCTGGGCCAGCGAAAGACTATAAAGCTTTAGTAGCGGCCCACGACCTGTTTATGACTGGCTGAGAAGCTGTGGTGTGAAGGTCCTGATCACCCTGTATATCTCTTGCTTTACCACTCTACCGAACAGGGAGAAAGAGGAGGGCAAAACTCAAAGAAAACATTACATGCCTAAGCACAGCAAGCAGCCATGTAGCATCTGATTTATTCTAAGTTTCATTTTTTTCCCCAACGAACCACAGGCCATGTAAAAAGGGATGGGATTAAATGAAATAATGAGGTCAAAATGTGAGCGATTTGCAAACATAAAATCGCATTGCTTAAACATTGTGGGGAGAACGAATGAGTAAATGATGCATTTCATTTTCCACAAAATGGCTAAGACTTTTGGCATTGATGCCAACCGCTTTGAGAATCCAGTGCTGGCCAGGCCTACGGAACAAGGGAAGGAGGCCTGGTATGAGAAGCACTCCATTATATAGGCCCAAGTACCATTAACCACTCTGCAAAGAGGATTCAAGGCAGATGTTAGCTGGAGCAAATTCCATGTGCCATGCCAGTCTTGCACGAACCAGTTTTTTTTTGTCCTTTCCTTAAATAGGGACCTTGGTAGTTGGGACATATTTTACCTTGTTTTTACCACATCCAGAGGGTGCATTAGACAGATCTCCACCAGACCTAAGGAAAGAGCACAGAAGACCCATTAAAATTTGTATATAATATAAATATAAATTTTATCTAACTTCAAACAATCATTACTGCATATCCATACAATTTTATAATGCATTCTATTCTTAGCAGCCAAATTAACTGTGATAGAAGAATTACTCTCACCAGACCAACTCTTAGATACTGCAGACTAAAAAATTATATAATTCTAGATTAAACTGTTTGCAGTATTTACCTTACAATTCCACTGACAGGTAGTTTAACCAAGCGATAACCAACGGATTTTTTCCTGGTTTAAATTGATGTGTGGCTCAATAAAGAAGCTGCTCACTTCCTCACTAAAATTGTCCTCACAGTGACTTCTGTACATTAGCAACTCTTGTTAATTTTCAATGGATGACTATCTCAAATCACCAGATCCATTCAACCATAAGGGATGCATGGGGGACTGAGCAGAGGCGGGGTATCAGTACGAATGACCCAGCAGTTTAACAAACAAAAAGAATGTGTGCAGGAAAGTGGTCGGTTTGGCTTAGAGGAAAGCACACTCAATCAGGCATTTTACACTCTGGACTCCACTATTGGCTATTCAAATGCTATTGGCTTTAATGGTTTCGCTTGCAGATTCCACTGTGTGTACACAGCTGCTCCACAATATGGCCTCTTTCTAATTTGCTCTATTAAATATATTGTCCATAAACAATGCAGTGTCTCCTAGGGGGTTTTCCAGGAAACTAATTATCATGAGAAACACCACGGAGGGATGACCGCCTAGAGTTTCATCTCGATCCAAGCACTGCTATTTGCAGAACTACGCAACAAAACAAAATCACTCAAACTAAGAGAATCTTAATAAGCCAACGTCCCATCACTGAAAAGCACTACTGGTTCACCAACTTTTCAGACTTTGTTCTCAGGGGTTTCTATAAATAACCCTGGCTTGAAACGTGAGATAATCTGATAATTCTGTCCCAGGTATTCTGGTGACGTGATGATCAAACAAGGCCAGATTCCCGAGTCAAACCTGCCAGCTTGCTCCAATGAGCCTGTGGAAACAGTTGGAGGTTTAAAAAGGAGGGAACACACTGCGACAGGTGACCTTAGTCTGGGAAAATTGAGACCTTATTCACTCCCCCAACCACTTAGACACCAGAACATTAGAAGGAAAGCCTTAAGTAGGAAATTAAACAGACAGATCGACGATTGTATTCCTCTTGTCTCCAAAGACTTGAGTCTGGCACACAATAACATAGGAAGAAGTTTATCATTAATTAATCACCACTAGCCAGTGTGGCTAAGGGGGACAAATGTCACATTCTCATGGGCAAATTATGTTTTCTTTTGCCCAGTTTTTTATTATTCAAATTGGAAAGCCACGCAACACAGGTCTGGGAGAGAAACCAGGGGGAATTTGAGTGTCAACCTTATGAAACTACATCCTAAAATAGTAGTCCCAAAGGCTTCAAAATCTTGTTTGTGCTAAATCATGGCTTAGGCTCATATTAGGCCTAGCCTAGAAGTCTCTGTTACAGTCAAACACTCCTACAGAATCTTAAAGGCAGCAGTAGCTGAGAGTTCTGCAGAGGATTAACAAAGTCAAGCATGAATGCTAAGTCAGGCTGTGTTTATTTGAGCATCTGACTGATAGTTGTGCAGATAAGAAGCAGAAAGAGGGAGGTGATAGCAGACATAAGGATGGGCAGTGGTGGGGGTGCCAAGTGATGCCATCTTGAAATAGGAGACAGGAATTCAACAAACGACTTTCAGGTAGCCTTTATGTACCAGCACCTAAATCGGCACCTGGCCAGATATGTGACATTGCATTTTAGAACTAGGTCTACCTTGATTACTAAAACCCCACAAGTGTAAGTATTTATAGGCAGTAGAAAGTAAAACATTCATATCCATTGTGTTAAAAATAATAATAAAAAGGTTTAATACCTAAATCTCGCTAACAGTTTTAACTATTATATCAATGTGTTGGAAGGATTTTCAGCTCCCTTTTCCTCTTGTTGTAACAACTCACATAGCTGTCAGCAGAAGCTACTGTTTAATCATAGGGCCAACAAGTAGGAGCAGCAAAGAGCCAACACACTCCAGGAAGATATTCACACTCTCCTAATGCCACAGTGAACAAAGTCAGGGAATGGGTGGGCAAAAAGATTCACAAAGAAACATGCTGAAACAGTCTACGGTTGATGTGATTAAGAAAACCACAAAGTGGCTGGCAGGATTAGAACTACTCTCTGTGCCTTGACTGCATTTCCTAGCCTATAAGCTTGGGCCTACAGCTAAAACAGAGTGAGACGTCATATTGCAGCGACATGCCATCTGGTTGACCTTTTTTGCTTTGTTTTGAGCGGGTGAGATATTGGGGATTGCCTTATCTGGAGGCTCCTTTGTTTCTGTACCAGAATGACACTGACAGAAGCTGTCATTCAGAGCGGCTCCGCCTCCAGACACACACACGGTTTATCACTAGTGCTGATGGTGACAAAAGAAAACAGCCGTCTGGAACAACGCCATCCGAACACACATGCAACGCTCAGTGTAGTACAGCATTTTAAAAACCAAACCAAACAGGTCCTATGTTGAATATCAGTTTGAATGATTGGCCAAATTATCACAAGTGAAGATTGACGCTAACTTTTAAACTATTGTGATGACATGCTGTTTAGAAACAGCCTGGTTTCCATTGCTTAATGGTTTCCATTATGCAAATAGTTGTGTCTTTATGTCTAGGGAAATAACCGTGGACCAACACATAACCTCTGTAAAACGTCCTCAGAGGCTTCACATATTTTTATCACCAAATGAAATAAAAAAGTCACCAAGCCTATCATAAGAAAATATAAACAACTTAAACTAGGTTTTGATATAGCTTATTTGGTCAAGTTCTGTAATCCAAATACCTGAACCCTACTGAAATGCACAGACACAGTCTCTTTGGTCATGCATACAGATGTTCACCTACCTGTATGACATTGTAACATTGTGCAGGTGAAGTGGGTGCAGAGTTTACACACAATATAAACACCATATGGTTGCTTTTCAGTGTCAGCAGAATCAACAGAGGAATACTGGACAAATGCACAACTAATGAAATTCTAGTACTGCATACAATCTCAATAAAAGGAATAGTTGCAGTGAGTGTTTTTCCATAGTCAGATTCTACCTAAACATTCTAACAAATGTATATATATGTAATATATATATATATATTTTTAAAATAGTTTGGAGGAGAATGCATCTTTTAACAAGCTTAAATGTGTTTTAAGATAAGAAAATCCAAATTCCACCATTTTTCTAATTATGACAGTATGAAGTATTACTGTAGTATTATGACTCAGTATTAATTAACAGCAAGTCACAGATCTCAGTTTCAGCACGTACTGGTCCTTTTTCTTTCCGCATGCATTTCTACGGAACGGCCAACCTGCCACTGCACATTCCAAGATAACTCGATAACTTGTCTTGCATTGAAAAGTTCATACATCATATAAATGAGATAATCTTAGTTGATTTTGGCTAGGTAGCGTGTGCCTTTTTCTCCCACGCAAAAGTAAGAAAGAAAAACAATGGTGTGCCAAGGTGTGATTGCTCAACTTGCGCAGGTGTCATCCATCATGTGGAGACGCACAGTGACTGACTGTAATTCACTGCGGTCACAGAGGAGGTCACAGACACAGGAAGCAGAATTCCCCAGAGAAAGGAGCAGTAAATCATAAAATGCTAATGAAAAATAAAACAGTTTAACCTACATAAAGGGTGAAGTCGGGAATACGATTGCTTGCTATATCAATATTTTTGCAAATAGTGCAGATATCTTACAAGCTGTAGTTTGGCGCTCACATGTTTTTATGTATATTAGAGGTTAATCCTCTTCTTTATCTCTTGTGTTGCTACTTTCATTTAGGATTATCAAGTCTTAAAATAAACATACTGATAACTACTGTTTCACCATCATTTCGTTTCTCTCTCTCTGAACCATTTCTGCCATAACCTACTGTTAATTCGAACCTTATCAGACAAGCTTTAGCTGCAGTTCAGGGGCTGGCAGATGATCAGCGCCGGACAGTGAGAGGGGCCGAGGAGTGATGACTGGACCTCTCCAGTGTTCATTGCTGATTCAGGCCTAACCCCTGGCTGAACCTGCCCCTGGTACATGCCTCCATGTTCGCCAATAATACATTTCAAAACACATCACACCCAGGAATTCAAAACAAACGCCTAGAGCCACTGCACTCCTCAATTTGTCATCCCAAGTGACAAAGCCGACGTGATTATCTATCAGCAGCAGCAAGACCAGAGTACCCAGATGTATTTCAGTTTGTCTGACAGCAGAAGAACAGCCATGGGTGGAAAAGTGAAGAATGTACTTTGACCAACGAGAGGACAGGCTACTGTGAAAAGTGCAAAGAAGGTGTGAATGGATGGAGCGAGACAACATGGTCATTATTATGGGTAATGTTGTGCGTAATATTATAAAATACACATCTCCACTTAGTTTACACTAGTGATAAATTTGTTCTTATGCACAAAATATATTAGATATATTACAGATATTACATGTAAGAATGTACTATACCTTCAGAATTCCCCAAACAGCAGGGTTTTTGGCAATACAAATTGAACACATTAAACAGTCCAAAAGGGATAAGGATAATATAAATATAATATATACTTACGCCATTCATACATATGGCCAGTTAGGTTGAACCCATAAACTAACTTGCAACTTTGAGAGGCACACTTTAATATTGAAACACTGCTTTGAGTCAAACTTGTTTTTACAGAAAATAGAGAGCTCAACAATTCGGATCAAATCCTATTAAACCGAATTTGTAATATTAACCATTTTTCAAACCAAAATGGGCACAGACTAATCCTGTCATATAATCACCTCATATGAGGAAACAGGGAAATATGGCTGAAAATATATATTTCATAGGTAGAGAAGGCGTACAGCCCTGGATATTAAAAGGCAATTAAAGGCTTTTGCAGAGGAAGGAGAGTTCATTAATGCAGAGTCAGGCAGCCATTAGGAGAAATGATTTATGTGCCCCTTCCTGCGTTCCTTGCGTGTCCACAGTAAAACGGATTCTGTTTTCAACAAAAAATAAATAAGAATAAATAAAAAAAAGAATAAGCCGTACGAACAAACTACAAGGCCTAAAAAAGAAGAAAAAAAGTACTGGCGTAAAAGTCCTGATTATGATGGAATTTACATATAAAACACAAGGCCTTCTAATGGCTCGGGACATCTGGGAGAAGCCCACAGCTCTGAAAACAAACTGCGCCATAATGAGGGGGCAATGGGAGAGAGATGTGGTGAGTGCAAGGGGGGAAAGGCCCAAATAGAGATCGAGAGAGATAGACAGACACGGAGGGAGAGAGAGACCGAAACAGAGAAAGCTATTAATCACACACATCCTCCAATTAGGCTTCCTGTGTGGGGGAGTGGAGGGCCGTCCCAGTTCCCTCCCTCCCCACTAGTCCCTAATTCTGCTCTTGAAAAAGCTCAAAGGGCGCTTGGAAAAACAAGCGAGGCCCTCTCCAATGACAGCGGGGATTTTTATTGGGGGCCCCTGTCGAGCGTGGTGCTGCATCTGCCCTGGCTCTGCAAACAGCCAGGCATTCCATGGCCCTGTCCCAGCTACTGGGGCTACCCCTTTATCTGTTATCGCCTCACTGGGCGAAGCGGTGTCAGCTTCCACCCAGCGCGTCTCCTCTTGTTCTCGGGTCTACGGCCATGAATCACATTAGATGAAAGGAGGAGCTGGAGAGATGAGCAGGGAGAGGGAGGGCTAATAAGTCAAGAAGATGATTAATCTCCACTTCTCATGCCTTCTACCCCTATCTAACTCTGGGATAGTATGCTTAACGTTTAACCATAACATCTAGGTGGCTTACACAGATTTATGACTGGATATACTCCGCGGCCTTCTCCCATCGGCTCTGTAGCGGAACATTTGCATAATTGTCTCATCAGTAATTCAGAACTACTGGGGAAAATCTAGGACATATTAAACTGGGTTCAGAGTGAATCATTCTCTGTCTCACGCAGTTCATCACAGTGTTTGAGTAGCAACTTAGTGACAAGAAACAAGCCATAAAGTTGCCTTGCTGAGTGACATGACAAGTCTTTATGACATGGAGAGGCAGATATATCAGGAGGAGACAAGTGATTGCTGTTTGACTAAGGGAATATGTGCTGGTCGATGTCTCTTGCTTAACCCCTAACCTCAACATCAATTTACGCTAACGTGACTCGTCTCTAGTTTCTAACACCCTCAGCCACACATTCTATACACGTCTAGTTGATGCAAATGACGAAGTCAACCGCACAGAAGCGGACGGGAGGAGAGAAAGAAAAGAAATGGACGACAGGATGCAAAACCTGGTGTAACTGATGTTTGACAGGATGTGCTCAGCGTCATCCTGGTCTCATTCAGCCACTGGTAGAACTTTTAAACAAATTTCCCAACTACAGAAGGGCACCTGTCAGAACGCTCCAAAAACAATCTTTCAATGTCACTGCATTGTAAACTAATGCCAACTCTGCATAGAGAGATATACATAGACAGAGCCTCAGGCCAAACTGCATGCTAACCCAATCTATCACACCCATTGTCTTGCAATGCATTTCCATTGCTCAGTTGCCAACCCCATTCAATAAAATTCCATAGCCATTAGCCAAGATTTATGACTACCTCTAGTTTAGAGGAACAAAAAATAACACCCATGTTTCATAAAAGATTCACATTTTTTAAAAGGATACAATGATGGAAGCACATTTTTGTGTTAGTAGGCAGTTCTTTGTTTGTCAGAGTAAAAGAATACAATAAGTAGAGAGACAATGCCTAATCTATTTGGAAAAAATCTGATAAAAAGGCTACAATGCAAAATGCATGGCGATTTCAGCTTCTGGTACTAGGATTAGGTATTCTTTGGCAAACACTTACAAAGTCATTTACATTTCACATTCCCTGGAAGTACCTTGGAAGATCAACAATGTTGAAATATTTGAACTGCCATTAAAGCCATCAAGGGGGGGTTTTATACTGACCAAACTTAGTTTTTAATTGAATTTATCTTGGCTCTTATTATATGTAGGGATATCCCTACACATCTGTGAGTGTAGCTCTCTCTCTCTCTCTCTCTCTCTCTCTCTCTCTCTCTCTCTCTCTCTCTCTGTATATGTGTGTGTGTAATTGAGACAGAATCCACATGGAGAGAGGAGATGAAAATGCCACTGACAGATTAGAGGAAATAGTTTTAAATTAATATTGTGGCAATGAAACATTTATGACACTGTACCAAACTATAAAATAAGCTTATCATCATCACAAATAAATACAATGGAAGCTATCTTTCTTTAGTGAGCCATAAAGATTTGCACACTAAAAGAGTTTGTAACGCATGACAATATTTGTTTTAATTCTGCAGTAATATGATATAAAAAATGTTACCAGTAATTTACAAAAATATTTACTGGTTAAAAAACAAAAATAAGCTCTGTGGCACACGTATGAAGTGAACCAAGGTATTTGTCTTAAATTGATCAGGCAGAGTTTGGGCCGACAAAAACCACCAACCCCTGGCAAAAGATTGACTTAGAGCCACCCACTATAGCTGTCAGCATCCCAAACCACATATACTATTTTATTTACTAGGTGACATGGGAACAAAACAACACACCGTAATACAGTTTTTCATTGCACTAAACATTTCAATACTTGCTTAAGAGTGTTCAGGGGTTTGTGTTTTCACTTTTGGAATGGTTATATTATATCCATGTCCTTAATTACTTTTATTTTATTGCACTTTAGTCTCGTTGTCATTCACTGACAGCCACCACAGCAATACAGCTCATCCAACATCATTAGGAAAGAGCTGTGTCATTACTGTCACCTAGTGGACAATTGAAAGACAGATATGGCTGATGAAACATAGTGGGGGTGGAGAAATAGTAAAAGTAGAACTGAGACCTTTAATTAGAGATAAAAAAACTAACATAAAAATAACTCTGCAAGAGTAAGACAAAACGTTTGAACTGCGATCCGTACCATTTATCAGAAAAAATATTTAATAATTTCAGAAATTTGAAATGTCAGTTTGCCTTCCTTTAGATGTAGAATCTTCTGACACACAACTTCCAGAAAAAGTCAAAAACACTTGAAGCACATGAAGGCTGTTTGTGACGAGGAATTTACGTACGATTTGTTTTTCAGAAAGGTAGACAAGTAACATAAAGCTGTTTACGTGGCCGAGGAGAGCCCTGGCCACTTGGTCAGCAGCTCACCTGAGTCTGTAAAAGCTGATAATGGAGCCGATTATTGGGTGGAAAGGGCAATAATGGACTTTTAGTGAGGCAGTAAATTCTTTAATTAGTTGTTAACAGCCGGTGTCTCCTTGGATCGACAGGGGCCCCATGACTGTGCTTTCTCCCTGCTGCTCTGTCGCAAAGACGCAAACCGCTCCGAAACAGGGGCGCTCATCATGAGTCATTGGACAGGACACAAAGGCCAGAGCATTCAGATGGGTGCACGGTGCATACAACAGAGAGGGAGACATACTGTAGCTGACTGTTAAAGTGCACCAATCAAGAAAACAAACCAATCTTCAAAACATGATTCTACAAGGGAAAATGCAAATGGAAGGAAGAAACAAAAAAAACTAAAATAATGGTACAATCTTTCTGGACTAAAATATCCAATGAGGAAATGACGTAGTATAATCACAGTTGGGTGAGCAGCAAAGGTGGTGAGAATGATGGTTGAGTTTGGGCTGGGTGGCAGAGGGGATAGGTAGTGAGCTACAGCCCTGAGTAGGACCAGGGTCCCTATGATTTTAAGCAGCGAGCGGTAGCTCAAGGGAAGTGCTCCTGCTCTGTTCCCCTCCTGTCTTTAGCGTGAGAGACTGGGGCAGGAAGCCATTACTGAAGTGTAAACGCACTCAGCCATCACTGGCCAAACACGGGCAATGCATGTTTCACCACTCTCTCTCTCTCTCTCTCTCTCTCTCTCTCTCTATAACTCTCT
>JAVQJS010015686.1:0-28282 GCA_036024795.1 Galaxias rostratus | reverse complement strand
TGTGAGAGAGAGAGTGTGAGTGTGTGTGTGTGTGAGAATGAGTGTGTGTGTGTGAATATGTGTGTGTGTGTGTGTGTGTGTATGTGTGTGTGTGTGTGTGTGTGTGTGTGTGTGTGAATATGTGTGTGTGTGTGTGTGTGTGTGTGTGTGTGTGTGTGTGTGTGTGTGTGTGTGTGTGTGAATATGTGTTTGAATGTGTGTGTGAATGAGTGTGTGAGTGTGTGTGGTGAGGGTGGGAGGGGGGTTTCTGCAGCCTGTTCTGGATCGTCGGTCTGACACAGAGGGAGGGAGTGACTGGGTAATTAAAAAAAAAATCCCAGATAGAGAATAAAGACGCTGCGAAACTATTGCACAAAGACCTCCAGCATTTAATTATTGTGTAATTGTGAAGTAGTCAACAACAAAGGGTCCTCCAAGAGATGTATAAGTTGGATGATGGCACCACTGTCAATCAGTTTGCAGTGTAGTCGGAGGTGCAAATGCTAGCTTTGTAGAAAACAGGGCAATTTGCAGGATAGTCCAACTTTTTGGGAAACAAGATATGTCCCCCAAAACCGACCAGATCATGAGGATCCATTTAATGACAATAGGTCCAATAATTTGAGATTTTGGTAAAAAGGTAGATCAATTTGGCCTATTGTAGCACAAATACTGTGTGCGATGGGTAAGGGTTAGCATCTTTTATTCAAAGTCAAAGAATACGCTGTCTCACCTAATGTTGCAAGGTTGCTACACAACAAACGTTAAACCTATGGTTTAAGATTGCTTCCCGCGTTTAAATAAATATGTAATGAATCAATTGAACGCAATTGATATGGGAATAAACACAGTTTCTTTACTGTTTGATGGAGCCATACGGCCTACTTACCCTAAATTAGTCATTATAGAAAGTAAAACCACACGATTGATATCAATAATCTCGTCTGACGTGGGAAAATATCTTATGTCCCAAAATGTTTTTCTATACCTGTAAGACTCCTGTGAATAAAAGAAGATCACTTTTTGTTTTGTCATATACCTAGATCAATAATGCTATTACACAGAAAGGAAGATAACATAATTCCATTTCCGCAATGTATTTACCTTTCTTTCTTTCTTTCTTTCTTTTCTGTCTTTCTTTATATTATATGTGTTTCGATGTGTTTGGTTTTCAAACCGGCAGAAGCTTCTAGAGAGAGAAATCACCCCTTTGGAGGAAAACAGTGAGATTTTCAACGTTGGCACTTCACCCCGTTTGGGTTTCATGCAGTCACCCCGGCCCAGAATGGCCACGAAGAAGGCTCATGCGACACTGGGAACCGTCGGGGGAATACCGTCAGTGCTTGGAAGTTGAATTCCCTTGCTTTTCTCCCCCATCCACATTGTTCCAGGGGTCAATTTCTGTGGGAACGCTGTGTGACAGGGAATAATCAAACCGCGCTGCGCTTGGCTTCTGATTACAGCCCTCGCCGCGCCTCGCGTCCAAGACAAACAGCTGGTTTGCACTGATTGTGTCTCGTCAAAAGAAAAACAGGGTCTCAAAGCGTTTATAGTTTGTCTATAGTGTGTCCAAACAGACACTATCCAAGCAGACATACAGTGCATTTGCATGGTTTATTTAGAGTCAGAGAATAGACATGTGATTCATCAACTCCTAATGTATGGAATGTGGATACAATTTGCCGGTGAACAAACACATTCTCCGGAAGATTGATAGGTCGTTAATAACGCTATTTATATTGTAATAGCTAGACTCTTATCTTATTTGTTCAATGTTCGGCTTTGACATGTTTCTCATTCTGGCTTTGTCATGCTTTTTTAATAACCAAGGCAGCACTTTCTGCAAATTTCCATTTTGGCTCCGTTCAGGAGGCGATAGTCAAGGGGTCTCCCTTGTTAATCCCAGCGTGTGTCACACACGGGAAGGCTCCATATCAATGAGACCCCATCTGAGATCAACGTCTGAACTTGACATTGACGTAAAGCGCGCGTTCCTCAAGCCTCGTACCATTATGCTAATGGACTCCCCTGAGTAACAGATCATGACGACCCACAGTCAACATGGAGAACAATAGGCGTGACTCACCATCCCCCTACCCCCCCCCCGTCCCGTCCCCGACACGCACCACAAAACAGCTAAATATAATCTGCTGCCTTTTCATATATCCCTGTGAAGCAGCGTGGCACATTCTTTGACAAAACAGTATTTATAATTCATCATATCTGTCAAGTAAATGTGTCAGAAGCCGGCATTGGGGAGGTTTTTAAAATGCAAGTCCAGAGCAAAGAAACCCGATGTGCATTCTTAGGAACACCACGACTTTAGTTGCTCACACGTTATGGGAGCTCTCCTGGTGATATATGTATTGGCTAAAGGATTCTTTACCTGAAGTCATAAAAAAAAAATCAAACTTAATAAAACTGCGGAGTATGAGAAGCCACAGGACCTGGCTCTTGGATTTTGGGGCCCCGTAATGGTGGCCCTACGCCTCCCGGCCAAAGCTATTAGCCCAGGAACAACAGCTACTTTATCATAGGCCATGTCACATGCCATCCATCGGGGTCTGTAGCTGGGCCATTGTGTCCTGCCCAGTATGCGAGGATGAAGAGCATTTGACGGTCTGCGAGGAATCTGACAGTCACGTCTCACAAATGCACAGGGTTTCCTGACCAAGAGAGGAGAGGATAAAATGCATGGCGGTGTACGCCACAGAGGGCCGGAGCCCTCTTATCTGTCTTATGGCTCCGTGGCTTCTCGTTAAGAGCCGGCTTTGACACACACACACGCACACACATACACGCAGACAGGACATGGGGAGGATGTCCTTTTCAACTCGGCATGGGGGCCGACAAGGCTGTTGTTTCCCCCCTCCATCTCCCACCGATTCGAGTCCCGACTTCTAACAGCCTCAAGTATAAAGGCACCGCCGAGCCCTCCCCTGACCCCTCACTACCATGGCTCTCTTCCCCCACATCTGAAGGAATTATAGAAAGGGGAGCAATATGGTGTGAGGCGCCCCACCGATCTTGGTGGGCAAAATTCGTTTTTCTAGGGCGCGCAGGTCTTTATTTCGGTCCAGCGGGCGCCGTCCAGGCTCGGATCTGTGTCCAGTCGGGGTTAGAGACACCCGGGCCAGTAAGAGGGCTTCACCTAGGGAAAGCACCCCCAGCCGCCAGCCACCACCAGCAGCCACCGACCAAATCCACCGACTGATCCGCTGCCCAGCCGTGGGGGTCCTGCCCGGGCTCTCTTGAACATTTTCGACAAACGCCCTGGTCTGCCAGTGGGCCTCCATATGCGGTTCCAACACGAGGAGGACCGAGCGGACCGGATAGTGTTTTTATATGAATTAAAATAAAAAACGGTTTTACCAAGATGTGTAAACGCAGGAGAGTTTTAAATTGGTTTTCCAACCCCGAAGCAGATTCAAGTCCGTCGAATGAGTCGGATTGTGTGGGTTTCACGCACATGCAACGCCCGGCAATTGGAATATGTCGATGGCGTTGCCGTCGCTAGTCAGGGAAATTGAGTTGGGGAAGAAGGGGGTCTAAGTAACACAAAGTTTTCAGTTCATTATCATCCCCCTCTCCTGGAGGTCACTCTCCCAATAACTCCTGGAGGTTTGATAAACTAACACTTCGAACTGAGGCCAACTGAAAGACATCCACGACCCATGTAGATTTTGATTTGGATGGGAATAGGAAAGACAAATTGATTTGTACACGGTGATATTCTCATTTGTATTTTTTGACTATACTGTAATTATCTTCACTATTTAAATAGAGGGCAAATGGGTTCTCTAGTGAATCCAGAATCCATTATTTTCTGGCTAATTGGCTTGGCAAGCCTTTTCCCCTCTTGTTCACCGACTCACAGATTGAAATCCAACAGTGATTCTAATTTAAAATGGAAGATTGCACAGAAAAATACATTCTGAAAACCTCAACAAAAGAGAGCTGGGTTGAAACAATGGCCAGCAGGCCGCGTGTGTCTGACAACAGAGGAGAACGCCACCTAACACAATTATTTGCTGTTCATTTTTCCCCATGCCATCAACCAGCTTGAGTCGCCCATTCTCTAAAAACTGTCCGAACCGCAACTGAATATACATGTACACACTGTGCGCCAAGTAGGAGAAAACACGTTTGCCTTTCCATCAATGTGGTCACCGGTATGGTAGCTCTGGTAAAATCGTGAGCTCTAAGACTTGTGAAGAACGTTCCCTGCATGAAAAGCAGTATCCAAACCCACACAAACCGACATGTTTAGCCGGTTATTATTGACAACGGCAGTGGGCTTATCAATGCAGTAATACATCTCTGTAGAAAAGCCTTTCTTCTTCTAACCAGGCCTTGAACTGATCAAGTATCATTAAACTCTGAATAGCTAGGAGTTTGTAAAGCAGGTACATGTTCAAAATATGACACCCTTCCACCCTGTAGTGCTTTCTAATCGCACATTCTTGACCAGATTTTGACTACAAATCTTTGAATAAAATATTTTACCCCCAATACTAAGTTGCTCTACCCTCGTTCCATTGTGTAAAAAATCCTGAGCATGGACTATGTCTGCGTGTGCGTGCTGTGCACATGTCTATTTGCCAGCACACCCGATTGTATTTATCCCCAATAATCTCTTTCACACAGTGACTAGCCGACGATGTGAGTAAACCCCGTTCCAGCCCAGCACTTTGTACCAGCCCCATAATTCAATGCCTTCACTCGTTCAAACACGGGGAGGCGGCGCAGGAGTGCAGCGTCAGCAGCTTCTTTCATCGTGGCCCCTGGTAAGTTTGCATGTTACCGAATCAACATTTTTAAATTGCCTCCCCTCGCCTGGGTGGGGTTAAAGAGTGGGAGAGGGAAAACAAAAGGAAGCTCCTCCCTCCGCCTTGTGCAACCTTCCCGGGCCGGGGCGATCAATCATGGCTGTCAGAACGGCAGCGCGGGCCAGCCTTCAGTGGGGAATCCACTCCAAAGCTGCACATCATTGTAGCTGTGATGAATGCTGAGGACCGGCTTTTGGTGCGCTTGATTAGTGCTCCACTGCAGACGGGGATAACATCGCGCCACAGTGGCCCTCTGGAATCCGTGCTGCCCCGAGGGGAACCCACCTCGTAAACAATGCAACCTCCCCTCTCATGATCTCCTATATGTGCCGCGCTGATCGATTGAGTATGGCTAGGCATACGGAGGCCTGCAGCAGAGAAGTGGAGGTTGTTCAGACCGAGCACTGATCAGGTGACCATTGGGTGGACATATATGAAATCATTAGCTAATGAAGTTACATATATTACGTTTACAGCTGACACTTTAATGAACAAACAGTAATGAATACTGATAACGAATATTGTTTATGCAGCCTTTTCAAAAAGAGCATTTAGTATTCCCCACACACAACATGTGCAAACCTAAGCAAATGATGTCGATCTATGGAAAGGTTTGACACTCGTATCAAATGTCAGCACGCCTTCTGGACAAGCGATACCGTCGTTTCACAAACGTTTGTGTTTGTTTTATTGTCAGCGATGGGGTCTTTGTAGGATATGAGTACTCCCTTCTGGCTTCCCATTACAATCCATACTCAACTCTGCACTTGATGTGAGCGCAGATTAATGACATTTTACAGTGCTGTGTTTACAACCCGGCGTTCACAAACAGGCCACGATGGAAAGACACTGCATCTAGAGTGCATATAAATATAATATTGGCATGATGAGGCACTCACACTCCCATGGTAATCCTGTGCATCTTCCCTGAATCATAACGACTGTGTTTGTGTCATCTCTCGGTGGATAGCAGACGCAGACGCCGTATTTACCCTTTCATCGCTATTATCACGTGCGTCAACTTGGACGAGGCCATCAGGCGACTTTGGCAAACAATGATTAAAGCAGAACCAGTTCATGATTGCTGCGCGTGATAGTTGGGCATGTTGGACTCAGCCGAGCGTGCTGTTCCATTTAAAACCCATTACTTAATTGTCCCTGGCCAGTGTGCGTTACGATATTCTTTAGTCAGTCAACTATCGCTGCAACACACGGCGGGGCACGCACGCAATTAACATCTGCAGAAGCTTGGAACACACACGCATGCAAACCTGGAAGCATGCATCACCAGGTATGCACGGAGGCGTGCGCACACTGATAAGCAGGATCAATCCCAAAACTACTCACACACGTCAACGCACGTTCAAATATGCACGTCCCCGCTTTCCCACTTACAAACACATGCACACACGCCTAGGCGCTAAAACACGCTCCCGTACGTACCCGTTAAACCACCTCTCTCCCTACTTTTTGCACCTCCACGCACACGTGAGATTCCACCCCCCTCCCTGCCGGAGAAACCAAAGGTCACGTAAGGTGCGCTAAAATAAGAGTGACACAGCGGCTCGTATTCTTCTCAGGGGAAGCCAGCAAAGGTATGCCTTCTGCTTTGCTGGTTTTTTTTTTGAGGACATGTTGCGTGCGTCAGCACACTCTACCTTCCCTGGATTTCCAAGCGGCAGCCGCAGCACCAGCGAGGGAGATGTGCTCCTTCCCGTGCAGGAGCCCTGCTGTTAACGCATTGTTAATGGGATTTAACCAGGCCATAGACTCCAGTGTAATGTAACTCGTCTCTGTGGCTAGCATGGCTGATGGTAGGTTGGAATCTGAGGAAGAGCACAAGAGAGGGCGTTTGCATTGGTCCATAATGAAGGACTGGATGGTAAATCTCTTTGGAGACGCCAGCCCTCCTCTCCCCGCGTTCCTGTTTGATTCTTATTACTCCGGCGGCGGTACTTAAGTTGTTCTCACGTTCACATAAAGAAACCTAAAGCCAGCCCAGGGGGCACTTTCTTTTGTCCGTTCTCCTGCACATGAACAGTGAGCTTGGATGTGGGGGTTGGTTTTGGTTAAGGGCTGCTTTAGCTGACATCATTTGAACCATTATAGCGCTCTGCTCTTTTCATTTTCACCCTCGGTGAAAAGAAATGTTATGTCACTGCAGCCTAATCACTTTGTAAAGTCCACACATTCCTAGCAGTAGATAACAAGACCAGGAAAGTAGCATTATTCAAATAGTTTTTTACTTCATTTTTAGGGGGAGGTGGGTCTAGATATCACCCAGCTCTGTCGAATCCCAAGCCCACAATTCTTTTTTGCAATGAACTTGTACATCTCCAGTTTTAAAGTAAGTTATTGAGGTAGACAGCAACAGGAAGCTGTTTTTTTCTCTCATTATTGCAGTGCCCTCTGTAGGTTACTTTTCTTCAAGTGCCCCAGCCTCTTATGACAAGTAGCCTGCAATATCCTTCAGAGACCACTGCTGACACTAACTTGTCCTTTGCTCACATTTTCTGACGGGTACAATATTTGGAGTTAATTAATTGCGTTTCTCCTATGCGCGTTTCTTTTCTTGTGTTGGCTCCGGGCAGTGTGATGCATTGGTTACCCTAACTACAATAGCAAGTATCACGCGATAAAACATCGATGGAAAACAAGATTTGTCACAATACAGCAAGTTCGGGTGACAGAGAGTCATAATAGGTGAAAATAAAAATTAAAATGGGCACAGATGATCCAACAAAGTGTACTGTCCACTGTTGAAAAAAGGGCATTGGGTAGATCTTGTTCCGATATACGAGCCGTGCCACTCGTATCCTTGGTAGAAGGGGATTTGTCTCTCTACCGTCTGTCTCACCAGTGCGCAGGAAAAAGTCTTAGTTTTAATGCGCTTAACAAGCCCCTTGAAGGAGTTAATTGTGTATTTCGAACCTTCTACGTTTTTTGTCTTTTTGTGAACTTTTTACCCCTATAAAATTCAACGATGTGAGTTCAATTGTTGACTAGCAGAAATACGGTAGCCCTTTTTCCGCGCTGATCGTCGCGTTGCTGGGGTGAGTGAGACAGTTTGTGCAATTCAACGCTTGGTACATGGAGCTAAACACCGTGCAGGCTCGACTTTGAGGATTGTACAGACGATTGGGAAGACGACAAATCAAGGCATTCATGTATTTCCCCAGGATTTAGAAGAACGAGGAAACAGCCGTGTTTGTCGGAATGGTTTGGCGTCTACAAAGCTCACCACGGTAAGGAACGCATTTTTTTTCACAAGAGGCAGATGCGGCTATTGGTCATGCGAACCGTATGCTTTGGCGTGCCCTGTCCATGGTCCTGAAATGTTCGTTTCCGCAGCTGTATTGATAGATTCAGGTTGATCGGCGTAGAACATATAGAAAAGGGTGTACCTATCTAGCAAGCATTTTTTCCGGTCCTGTCTTACTAGACTTGGTCACTATAGCTAGAAATTGTTTCCTTCATACTGCTTAACATAATAAGGGGTGCCTTGCGCAAAAACATTGACAGCGCTGGTGATCAAAACTATAGGTTATTTGAGTGAATCTTTAGACGCGGCACATCTTTAGCGGCATTTTTTTGGAGTGAGTAAGCAGTATGTTGGTGTCGGGTTGATTATTTGAATGCGAGGTACCCCTTTAAACAGAAACATAGGCCTACAAATACATTATATGGTCTTTGAAATATGTCTCCTCGGCTGTATGACTGCTTGCAGATTTTTTTATTTAGCATTTTTCTCCACAAAGATACAGACTAAATATGCTTGTGAATGCGCGCGCGCGTATCTGTGCAAAGGGGGAAAGAAAGATAGAGGGAGAGAGAGGGATGGAGCGAGAAAGAGAGAGAGAGAGGGAGAGGGAGCTACATATGCCGCATGCGATGGTTACAGAATAGTTGATTAAAGAATTATTTATTTTCATTTCAAGATGTATTATTAGAATCAAATTCTGTACAAGATCAATGACACTTGTACGTCTGCCTTCGATCAACTCTTGTCCTTTTTCGCCGGGGGGATGAAGGACGGCGACAGTCGCCCTGTAATATTCAGAATGCCCAACGCAAGAGTTTGGCAATGAACATTAGCGATTTTGTTCAGGACCGATTAAGGATTAAAGGCTTGTAAATATATATTTGGAGACCTTTTCCTTATGTTTTTGGATATGTGGTTTAAGAGGAGAATTTAGCAGTTTTGGACTGTTCAAGTCGTTGGGTATTCAGGGTGAGTGAAATAATCTTCTCGGTTCAGTGCTGAAGTGCTACTCGTCTGTTCAGGGCTATGTCATAATTTTAATTCTAAAAGGATGGCAATACAATGGGAGTAAACCCTCCTATTTGGATCATTTGAAAGGCCTGCATTGTGTGAATATTAAGCTACTTTTCTACAATCCTTTGGGAACGAATTGGTATGACAACAGTCTTTGCGTGGGTATACCAGTGATGGCGATTTTGAGTTTCATAGATCATTTGGAGTGTAGGCGAGCAATCAAAAATGCGCTATAGCATAGGGATGTGTTTATCATGCATCAGTAAGCTGGTTACATTTTCAAAACGAAATATGAATGATATCATATGTGCATGTGTGCATGCATGTTTATAAATAGGTAATGAGATTTTCCTGTCCCCCCCTGTGCTCTATGTTTCTGTTTAGTAGAAGTTACAGTTTGTATATTATAGATTTAGCTATTGAGACTATTTTCACAAATATGCTAAATGATGTTATGAATGTAAAACATATCACACAAACAGTCATGTTACCAGTTTATTTAAAGAGATTTGTCGCCTGCCTCTTTTTCTCTAGATGACACCTCACACTGGCTCTACACTTCAGTGAGCTGGGACACCCTCTCCCACGAAAAAAAGAAAAAAAATGCATATCTGGATATCGAAACTAATAGTTCTGCTTGCATCATCTCTCGGCCTGGTTGAGATGTATGACAATTATGGGGAAATATGTAGGAATCTCTGCACCTGCGAGGAGAAGGAAGGCATCCTGACCGTGAGCTGCGAGAACCGGGGCATCGTCAGGCTGACGGAGATAAGCCCGGTGCATTTCCCAGTCTACCACCTTCTGCTGACCGGCAACCTGCTGAAGAAGCTGTCCCCCAACGACTTCATCAACTACACCGGGTTGACCATCCTGCATCTGGGCAACAACGACATCTCGGAGGTGGAGACGGGCGCCTTCAACGGCCTCCAGGGATTAAAGCGATTGCACTTGAACAACAACAAGATCGACGTGCTGAGGGATGACACGTTTGCGGGGCTCGAGAGCTTGGAATACCTTCAGATTGATTACAATTACATCACCAACGTCGAGGCCAACGCCTTGAGCAAGCTGCACCAGCTGACGGTGATGATTCTGAACGACAACTTGCTCTCCGCCCTGCCCACCAACATTTTCCGGAACGTGCCCCTGACGCACTTGGACCTCCGGGGCAACCGCTTGAAAATGTTCCCTTACGTGGGCCTCCTGGAGCACATGGACAAAGTGGTGGAATTACAACTGGAGGAGAACCCGTGGAACTGCTCGTGCGAGCTCATCTCCCTGAAAGCGTGGCTGGAGAGCATCGCCTACACGGCGCTGGTGGGGGAGGTGGTGTGCGAGACGCCATTCCGCCTGCACGGCCGGGACCTGGACGAGGTCTCCAAGCAGGAGCTCTGTCCGAGACGGGCTATCTCCGAGTACGAGATGCGTCCGCCGCCCCCTGTCGGCACCGGCGGGTACTCTCAGACCACCCCGGCGGCCGTGACGGCCTCGGCCACCTCCTCCGCCGTGCTGCGCTCTTCCTCTCGCCCCACCAAAGGTCCCCGTCAGTTCAACAAAACCAGGACCAAGCCCACGTCGCGCATACCGGGCCTCGCCTACAACTACGGGCCCATCATCGCGTTCCAGACCAAATCTCCTGTGCCTTTGGACTGCCCCACTGCCTGCACGTGCAATCTGCAGATCTCCGATCTAGGCCTCAATGTCAACTGCCAGGAGAGAAAGATCGAGAATATTTCTGATCTCAAACCCAAGCCATACAATCCGAAGAAGATGTACCTCACGGGAAATTACATCCCCGTCGTGCGGCGCTCCGATTTTGTCGAGGCCACTGGATTGGATTTGCTTCACCTCGGAAACAATAGGATAACTCTCATCCAGGACAAGGCGTTTGGGGATTTAACCAATCTGCGTAGGCTGTATTTAAATGGTAATCTAATGGAGAGGCTTACAGCTGATATGTTTTTTGGACTGCAGAACCTGCAGTATCTCTATTTAGAATACAACAAAATCAGACAGGTGGAGAGTGGCTCGTTCCGCTTCCTACCAAATATCCAATTGCTGTTCCTCAACAATAATCTTCTGAAAACCTTACCGGTGGGCATCTTCACTGGACTCTCGCTCTCCAGGCTGAACCTCCGCAGCAATCAGTTTCAGACCCTGCCCGTGAGCGGCGTGCTGGACCAGCTGAAGCTGCTGGTGCAGATAGACCTCTTTGAGAACCCGTGGGACTGCTCGTGCGACGTGGTCGGCATGAAGCTGTGGCTGGAGCAGCTCAGCGCCGGCACCGTGGTCAACGAGGTCAAATGCCAGACGCCCAGGCGTCACGCGGCCCAGGACATGCGCTCCGTCCAGGCCGAGCTGCTGTGCCCCGACCACTCCGACAGGGTGGCGGTCTCCACGGCGCCCCCCTCCGAGGAGCCCATGGCCGACCGGGCCACCACCGCCACCGAGCCGCCCCCGAGGTTCAACCCCCCGAGCAGCACCGTCCCCCTCTCCGTCCTCATCCTCAGCCTCCTGCTCGTCTTCATCATGTCCGTCTTCGTGGCCGCCGGCCTCTTCGTGGTGGTGGTGAAGCGGCGCAAGAAGTCCCAGAGCGACCGCACCAGCACCAACAACTCGGACGTCAGTTCGTTCAACCTGCAATACAGCCTTTACAGCAACCGCTCCGTCCCCAAAGTCAAAGCCCCGGCGGGCCACGTCTACGAGTACATCCCCCATCCCATGGGCCACATGTGCAAGAACCCCATCTACAGGTCGAGGGAGGGCAACGCCGTGGAGGACTATCGTGACCTCCACGAGCTGAAGGTCACCTACAGGAGTAACCCCGAGGAGGAGAGGGACGTCACCATGCGGAGCCCCACGTACAGCGTTAGCACCATCGAGCCCCGCGAGAACCCTTCCCCCGTGCCAGACGCCGACCACTTCTTCCGGGGCATCCTGGAGCCGGACAAACAGTCTCCTTCGGGCCCACCCGGCCTCGAATATAAGTACACCGGCCCTGTGTCGTACACGTACAACCCAAACTTTGATGTCAGGCGTCAGTTTTTACACCCGGAGAGGATAAGGGAAACGGTACTCTACGGCACCGCGCCCAGTACTGTTTACGTGGAGCCCAACCGGAACGAGTATTTGGAACTAAAGGCCAAACTGCAGTCGGAGCCAGACTACTTGGAGGTTCTGGAGAAACAGACAACATTCAGCCAGTTTTGAGTGTGCGAGGAGCGGCAATGAATGAAGCATTTCCCCCCTTAAAATAGTGGTTCAGTTTTTAGGGTGCCTTGGCACAACACAAATCAGCAAGCGAAGCAGTGAACACAGTCGGGGTGTGCCGAACAATCTTATTCTTATTTCTTAAAAAACAACATGACATTACAGGAATGGATAAAGCTTTCTGACAAAACAAAATAGATGAACAAATTGCTCTGCGTAGAACTGACAATGCAAAAATCTATTTTTCTATGGTGGAGATCAAATGCACTCAAAAATCTTAAGTGTACAGGTAATCTTGCCACAACTACATTTTCAGGAATATAACCATACATAAGGTATCTTGTGAATCAGAAAATGTTTATAACTCATCCTCTGATCAAGGAGAAAAAAAACTGTACAGCAGGGCATCAAAACTGTGCAGGACAACTCTGCTCTAGTCTGTAAGTAAGTATTTATTGATATACTCTGACATGTCAAGAAACTTTTGATTCTACATCAATATTACCTGTCTCATACTCCATGATTCTCTGTAAAAGCTTATGTTTGTAGTTTCATATCATTTACTGTTGCTCGCATTGTAAAAGTGGCTTTTTTTCAAAGTGGCACACCCCCAGTGTTCAAGAGAGACTGCGTCAATTGAAGAGAAAAAAAAAAGTGTCTTTGTATGCTTTCTGCACTTTTTGGAATTGGAAGGCTGGTTAGCCTTCAGATCTATCATAAAAAGGAGACTACTATATTAACAATGAATATGGGTATTCATTCTTAATATGTACAATTGATATGTTATCAACTTCATAAAATGATATTTGGAGTAATAACCATGTTGTGTAATACTGATATTTTATTCAATGTAACACCTATTTTTATACAAGCATTCACAGTTCTCTTTCCCCTTATCGATTTCATTTGTTTTGATTGCTTTGCACTTATTGCACTATATTGACCAAACTATGTTAATGTCATCAATAAATATGATGTCAGGTTCATACACACATGTTCTTGTAAAGGCCCGCAAGGCATCTCCTGGGAACACTATGGTGGGACACTGTTTAGGCGCAAAAGGATCTATGGGTTCCTCAAATAGTCGGTGGCTGGCCAGTGTTCCGTAGGATTGACTAGGATTGACCGTGTGGCCATTTCACCGTCGATTTCAAATCCTTCAGCTAACACATGAGCTCGAACTGTGGACAGATGAACGGCCGCTTCTTTAGAGGCTAAGGGGGGACCTGGTTAGCGCGCGCTGCATTTGAAAGGAGATCCTAATCAATGCTCTTAAATCAATGCATATTAACCAAGGCTGGCCCACTCATAATTACCTAATTACATCTGCTACCACATTAGTACATTAGAGTACAATGGTGATTTGGTAATGTTTATTATTATTACTACTATAAAGCAGAACAATTTTCTAGCACTCGCCAAAAAAGAACAGGAAGCATGAACTTGGTGACATGATCAAAACATTGATATGGTGTGACAGTGTTTGCATGTTATTGTGCTCTCCACGGTTCGTGGGCACAGAATGCTGCATAAAGTGAAGGTTCCACTCAGAATGGCCCAAAAATCCACCCCCCCCCCCCCTCTCCGGTGAGGTCGGCGGGGCTGGCGGGCTACTAAGAAAAAAGAAGAGAACCAGACCTGGATAACAGCGAGGCCCTTCGGACCCTAATCTGGTCGCTGTGTTTCTCCCGGGTCGTCTCGAGCGACAGCAGGAGGCACCGGTTTGGAGATGAAAGGGCCGGGACTTTGTGTAACTGTGGATGCGTCACAGGCGTCGCAGGGGAGAACGTGAATCACAGCCAAGTGCTGAGACGCCGATCGCTGCTGAGGCCTTCTCAGAGTGACACGGTGTTTACTGGTTCTGTCAGCACTGCTGGTGGGGTTCTGTTAAGGGTGGGGGGTGGTTGGGGGTTATAACGTTTTGGAATAGCTCATACTTGTATCCTTTGGTTACGGTATTCAAGCCTCTTGTGTTGCTGCTGTCGGGCCGAACTTCTGATGACAATAGGACTGTTGTGTGGCTGGTCCCTCTTTGGCGGTCCGTTTGGCGGAGCGTGGCTGTGTTGTTTTCTCCCTTTGAAGAGAGAGGATGCGGTCTGCCAAAAAATCTAAGAAAATCCCTTTTTTCGGGGTGGATGGGGGAGCATTATATAATCATTATGAATCATGGATTCAGACAGCCCATTGATACGGCTTGTTAATGTGTCAGCGTGTGACGGACGCGGCAACGTGCGTGTGGCCACGTCAAAGCGGCAGCCTGCGTGTGTGTGTGTGCGCGCGCGTGTGTGTGTGGAAGTGTGTGTGTAGCACCTCTGCTTGCCTGTCGGCTCCGGTGACGTTTTTATCCACACCTCCCACTACTGGCCTGTAAAACCTGGATGGTGTGTTCCCGCCCCCCCCCCCCCCAACCCCCCCCCCCCACCCACCGGCTCCTCCCTACCCGACCCTCGCCAAGGTAGGATCGCCGGCGTGCCTGTGACCCCGAACAGGGGGGCCGACTCAGAGCTAATGGACGGACAAATTACCCGTGTCCCTCAGCAGGGTGCCACTCCACCCCGCAAATAATGCTTTTAATCAGCCAATGGCCTCCGCGGTCTCCGTGCAGCAGCAGTGCAGCAGCAGCAGGAAGGGCACCGTGCTTTAACTCTCCTCCCCTGGACGGCTTCGCTCGGCAGGGCTGGTGCCGCGGCATGCGGGGCGTGAGCGAGGGAGAGGAGCGGGGCCTCCTCCTCCACCACGCCGTCATGATGATGTGAGCAATTGAGTTCAAGGAGATTTGGGTAATTGAGAGGGCAGAGATGAGATCTGGCAGGCACCAATGAGTCTGATGATTACTTTAATCATGGTGGTTAATGGAATTCCTTCAGGCATGTAAAGCGTGCTTGAATGTTCATCAACACACCCAGCGCTCACGAGAGTGCACACGCACGCACACGAATACACACACACACTTGCACACCTTATTCCATATACCTTATTCCAACCACTGTAATTATGTTTATAACAATGGGATTTTGTTTACTTTGTTGTTGTTTAGTGGTGCATACTTCATGTATTGATGATTCTGAAGTACATAGAGCTTAGATCTTCTGGTTGGGTGAGGCTAGAGCTGTGGAGAGGGGATTGTTTGATGGCTGATGGAATTCATTTGAGATGGAATTCTGGGTTGCTTTCCTGCCTAGCATGGTTTCTTAGGTGGAGATGAATCCAAGGCGGAGGGCATGGGATGAGATCCTGTTGTGCTCTTTCAAATAATTTCTGTTTGATTAACCGCCGAAGTGAATATCCAAAATATTTTTACCACAATTTTTACCACTTGTGTCCTATGAATCTTTTTTGCCATCTGTCCGTGTACTTGACCTATTACTGTACACTACGATTTACAGAGTTTTGAGATCTTTTAGAGAGGCTGCTTCTGTGCTGAGTCAAGTTAAAAACAGCTTCATTACCACTTTATCATACCCATTTCAGGTGACACGCACTACACCCCCAGCACGGTCGAAATCCTGATGATGCACGCAGTTATTTCCCAAAGCAGACTAGCTGGTTGAGGGGCTGACCTTCAAAGCAGTGCCTACAAAATGGACGCCCGTTGTAAATATCACGTCTCAATAGCCGCCCCTCTCTGCGTGTGCTTTAGTGTGTGCGCGCCCCTACCTGCGTACGTGCACCCCGAGTCTTTCTCTGTCCGAGCAGCACGCCCTCCCTCCGGGGCCCGCCGCGTCGAGCCCGCGTTCGTCTGCCGTTTTGTTTGTGTTCGCAGTGGCTACGGCCTGCGCCCATTGATCCGGAGCCGCAGTAGCCCTGTCGTTTGATAAATGGTAGCCATAGCGTTACTGACTCCCCCAGCCTCGTGTTGTCTGGCCCCAAAACAAAAAAAACAACAGGCTGATGTATCGCCCCCTTCACCGTCTCACGTCTCCGAAGCGGAGCCCTTCCCCGAGTCTGAGCGTCATGCCGCAGCCACGGGGGAAAAAGAGCGATAAGCGTGTGACTGGCCGAACGGCGGCCTACAGTGTGCGCGCTGCCTGTGATTTCAGTCGCGGCGTCGTGTCGCGTGCGAGGGCGGACGGCGTCTCGTGGTCGGACGGCTGATCGCGTGGGAACTCGCGGTGGAGTCAGGGTCCCTCGGAGTGAACGGGTCTGTGTTCTCTGCCGATGGAGCCAAGGCCACAGTTTCCTTTTGGACTCTGGGAGAAAACAAAATGTACGGAGACAAACTGCGGTTTGTTAACAGGGATGTCAGCCGAGGCGTCTATGCAAAACAGCGTCGACTCTGGAGCGTGTTCCGAAGAGCCTGCCCTTTGCCGACAAGGTGTCTGAGCTCTAAACGAATAGCAATATGTTGTTGCTCTCCACTCCAACGACGTAAAAGTGGCCTAATGCTGCTGGCAATGTTGAGTTAAAAAGGTGCAAAGGGAGAGGTGTGGGTGTGTGTGTACGCGTGTGTGTGTGCGTGTGTGTGTGTGTGTGTGTGTGTGTGTGTGTGTGTGTGTGTGTGTGTGTGTGTGTGTGTATGGTTGTGTGTGCCCATGTGTTTGGAAGTGAGAGAATATTATTCTGAGGCCTGTTGTCTGCTTATATCTGTAAATTATTTTACTTTGATTGAGTGGTACAATTCCACTCACGACCCCCCTCCTCCCTAATCCGCCCCTCCTCCCTGCCTCCCCCTCTCTGTTGTCCCCATTTCTCAATCTCTGTGGCTTTCAAAGCACCGAGGAGCCTAGCGCGACGCAGAGCCGGGGCCTGCTAAAGGAATTAGCACGATGCGCTAGGAGATTGGCCTGATAATGAAATGGTGGGAGGTAGAAAACTCATTTTCTCACTTGCGAGGCTGACATTTTTAATGTGAATATTGAAGTAGCGCAGGCAAGCGCCGGCACGGTGTTGATCAAATGAAAGAGTCCCACCGTCTCGTTTCCGACAAGCTAAATGGGTATTCCGGCTCCACGTCAAAAGATGGGAGAGGAATTCTGGCGAAACGCAAAACAGCGTCGTCTCTCTTTGTCTTCTCTGTGCGCTGCCATGAGTGGCGGTTTGAACGGGGGCACTAGGACAGGCCAAGTTGGCAGAGTGTGGGTGGACTTCAAAATGACTCCTGCGTGGAGGATATCTCAGACGCGAGTGCAGCATCGACGTCAGCAACTTGTTTGTGTGAGCGTGTGTCTGTGTGCATTAGCTAGTGCCCTAGAACCACCACAAGAGTTCCAATATCAGATGTGCAATTTTGTAGCAGACTTAACATGGATAATAGCAGCTCAGTAGGTGTCCGTGGGTGTGACTTTGTGGTACGACACCCCGATGCCACGGTGTATTGTCAACATTGTTCAGCCGACAAAGTACAATGAATTGAATTCTCATATAGGAAAATTTGAAAACGAAAGCAGACAATAAAATACAAATAAGCTTACTTTAAGTCAACAGAGCCTTCCTGCTTTCAAGCAATTTTTATGAATCCCATGAAAGTTTATGACTTTGTACCATAAAGGGTATTCATTTTTCAGTCTCACATTACTTCATGTTACAGCTACATGTAAAAACATTGGATGGGTGCCACTCTTTTGAAGCACATTCCGGAAATCATAAAACATTCCTATTTTTATTTCTAAAGTGCCCAACTTAAAGGTTATACCACACATAGATGTTCTTTCTGAAATTATATATTGGTTTACCTTATTGGAATAAATAACCAACTGGATGCATATTATAAAGAAAGTATGTCACGATACAAGTCCTAAACAATGCATTGATAAGGTTGTTCTACAGGGCATATTCAACGCAATTGCAACTGGCCATATCCCCGGTTAGGTTTTAATTAAAGTGTTCACTTCGGAAGCACCCGGTGCCACCATTTTGGTTATCTCTGTCAATTCTCTTAATTGCATGAATCGGAGCGGAAGGGGAAGAGAGGCCCCGTCACTGTTGTGTTATGTGTAATTTGCGGTGTTAAGTGCGTTAACCACACAGAATTAGTGTCAAACGACACCACCAGAGATCCACCGCTCCGGCAAAAAATAAAAAGGGGGGACGTTATTAAGGGCTTCATAGAAATGTGTTAGGCATCTTGGGAGAATGTGGTTATTGAATTATATCGAAATTAGACCATCAGTAGGGGGGAGGAAAAATCTATCTCGCCAGTTGAATTATGCCGTGTAATTGCGAGGGCTGCGAAAGTTCGTTACGCCTTTTCCTCGCTCAACTTTTAAAGGACACACCCCGACATTAGACTGATATCAACATAGGAGTCTATGCAGACACAACCACTTCACATTTGTATGAAAGTGCATCCGCACAAGCCGTCATATCTATTTGTATTATTATTTGCCTTACTAGTTGTATTGCTGCTATTATTAAAATGAATCCCAAAATAAAAAAGGATGTTACGGTGTCATCGGAAAGGCCTGGTCCGGCTTTGGGCTGATGGCTGACAATGACGTTTCATCCCGGCTTCTTAGACTTACAGGATCAGGCTGTGTGACACTGTCTGTCAGCAGAAGTGCCATGCAACCATCTCACTATAATCCTCTTCTTCATGGTTGGACCCCAATGTGGGACACAATGTCCAGATGCCGACTACCGGCCTTCACATGGCAGGAAACGGACCCACACTCGCAGTGTGTGCCACTAACACATACTTCTAGGTGTAGAAATATTTGTTCCAACATGCCGCTGTCAATCCTTTGTGACGTCAAAGCAAGATCTGAGGTATTCACTTTTTCCGTGATAAAAAAAAAAAAAGATGAATTCTAGCGTTCTAGCCTTGCTGCATTGAAAACTTGGCTATTGAAGATAAAAAGAATTGGTTTGTTTTGTTCTGTTCTTGGCCACTGATGTTATAGGAAAGTAAAAGAGAAATGTTCTCTGAGAGAAAAGGAATTCATGTGAATCATAACTCGTTTTCACTTCAGAGAAGAAGTTGGATTCCCAGTAATTGCACTGAAATTGAAGCGAGCCTTCAGCAATGTTTGGAAATGCATTTTCTTTTTATCTTACCAAACCGTTGATTTCACACAGAAGCATGTTGTTCTTATGATAATGGAATCATAGCCTGCCGGCTGTACAATATATTTAACTTCTAAATAAAATTAAAAATTACCATTCCAAGATTAAACTACATCTGAGAAGGTTAGCACACACAGGAGGTTTAGGTTACAACCTCCATTAAGAAAAAAGAACGCTTTGATGGAGAATTTCGGGTAATCTATTTAGATTTCTAATCTTACTGCAATTTATATACTATTGTCAGACCACAAAGCACCTCATCATTTGATAATTTAAGTGTGTGCACTTATCAGGGCTTTCTTAGGGGAACAAAGGAGAAGGCTGTGATGGACGGAATACGAGGTCGACAACTTCTTTGTGAGCTCATGAGCATGTGAGAGAGAGAGAGAGAGAGAGAGAGAGAGAGAGAGAGAGAGAGAGAGAGAGAAAAAGAGAGAGAGAGACCAAAAGGTGAGACGCATACATTAATATTCTAAACCCTGCCATGGCCGCTACAGGCACGTGGAAACATGCGGTGGTCCAAATCCCCCAAAGATTTCACGGCATTGTCATTCCCAAGTAGCTTTTTGCATTCACCCTTTCACAAGTGCTCTATTGTTTCCTGGCTTGGTAATGAGGATACGAAAAATACTCCCCTGACAGTAAAAAGTCTTTCCATGCTCAATGTTGCGGGCTCAGTTCCTGCGTGCACAATTTCGAATGGATGAAAAAAATCTGTTGTGAAGTAAAAACTATTGCACTGGGTGGACACCAGACCTTTGCCTCATAAAAGAACCAGGTATAGAGAAGAGGGAACAACTAGCGTACGTGAGGTGCGTGGGACTCGCGATGTGGGCACATTAGTCGGAGGTGAGAGAGCTTTCCTGTGACACTGGAGCGAGCACTGACTCACTGTTCTGCGGCAACAACGCACCGTTACTCCACCTCCATAGCCGCACAGGAGTCTCCGGCTCCAAACAAACTCCTTGGCGGAGCGAGAGATCGATGCCAGCACCCCCCCCTTCCCCTACTCTTTTCTTTCGTCTAATTACGCTACCTCCCATTAGTCCCCCCCGTTATCGATGGGTGGATCTTCATTTGGGCCCGGCTGACTGATGTGCACCTGAAGACAGCATCAGAGTCTCTAAGCACTCCACTGATGGGATGGATATCCGTCCACGGTTCGTGCCTCGCTCTGAAGGAAGGCTATTTATAGGAGCATGCAGAGGGAGACGGCGGCCTTGGATTCGCAGGCGTGCGCATTGAGTTTTGTCTTGATACAAGCGGATGCCGTGCATGCATCGCTCTGCCGTGATCAGGTGGAACAATGTTTGCACTTGTCTATGATTATTTTATTTTTTTTGCTTTTGTTGCATTATGTGATTACCAATGCCTACGGGGATGCTGTGTCAACTGTAAGTCACAATAAAATCCAATCTCTGTTTGCATATTTACATGTCAATGCAATGCTAGGTAAACAGAGATCCAGTGTGAGTGGGATGATCAAAAGCCACAGAGCTAAACGTACATAGATAAATACCTATGGTGGTGGCGTTGTCCTTGACACAACCTTTCCGGAATAAATTAGCCCGGCTTTAAGAGCAAATAGCTATATTATTCTCCAAAGGAGGCTCTAAGAACGCCATGTGACCCCCTGCATGAGAAATGGGAGACCTCTTTTATGGATACAGTCCGGCAGCCTTAATGAACAAACATTCGTCTCACCAATAAGTCTGGTAATTCAGCACTGCCAAACTCACCAGCCTGCTAACGGCTTCCAAAGTAATACAGACAATTTGGTATAAAAACAAGTGTCTCTCGGGCAAGACCGTCTTGGTAGGCCGTTTGGGTAAACAAGGTGTCTGAGTGACTAGTTAACTCTGTCCTTGCAAATCCACTCTGTTCCTCTCCCCCTTTTTCCTCATACTCTCTCTCTCTCTCTCTCTCTCTCTCTCTCTCTCTCTCTCTCTCTCTCTCTCTCTTTCCCTGTGTCTCTCTCTCTTCTCAAGCGAAGTGATTGATTTGTCCTCTCTTGTGACTGGTGATCAGCAGCAAACTCATTAGGATGGGGAGCTAGCTCCACGTACTAATAGCAGGTTGCGTAACGGCAAATCATACACAGCATATATACTGCATGCGGCACTCTCTTACTTACTCTGTCAGTTTATGTATATGGGCTTATCCAACCCGAGAAGGCCGCATTCCAAATGGTACTCTTCTTTCATTTGCCAGGGAATTTGATCGTTTCCACTTAATTCCCCATGCAAGCCGTAGCATTAGCGCCTTTGAGATCTGTCATTTATAAATTGCATGCGTTAAGGGACGGGAGGGTGACACACACATGGTGATGTAATGTCATTCCACAGCACCTTACTGAACGCTGTCAGCTAGGTATTTTACATTAGCACCTTACTAAAATCAGAAGTTATTTGGGTTATGCTGGCACCTTACTGACCGCTAGCAGTTAGTTGAGTTATGCTAGAACCTCACTAAAACCAGCAGTTAGGTGAGTTATACTAGCACCTTACTAATTCCAGCAGTTAGTTGAATTATGCTAACACCTCTTTAAAAACCAGCAGTTTTGTGGGTGTTGTTAGTGCGTTACTGAAGACCAAACTTCCACATTAAGTACCGGGCATTACACACCATGTGTCTGATCAAGTCTCAAGAGCCGTACGCGGAAGTCAGTCATATCAAAATATCCAATTAAAATGTGACAAATTATGACCTCGGATTTGCAGAGAACAGTTTGCCGATAAAAGGATGTTAAGCTTCAATCACATGTTTCAAAGAGCAAACCAGCGACTTGGCAAACCATACAATATGGGTCAGGAAAGGGCCGTCATTAATGCATTTTTCCCAACCTTCTGCTGTTCACATGCCCAGCACTCTGATTTTGTATTGTCACTCATGTGTACATGTCATTCTACCTGACAATCAGGAAATATGGCCGTCAAAAGCAAGTTGTTTAATAATTATCATGAAGCCCAATGCGATACTACAACCAAGGCTTTATGTGCGGCTGAGTAAGGTTCTTTCAAATGTTCGTAGACAATTTATCGGGCAAGGGAGCACAGTGGAAAATGTATTTTTTAAATATTTGCCATTTAATATACTTGCATATATGTTGTGTGGACCCCAAGGAAGGTGAAATCCAAAAATGAGATCTCATAGTTGTCTAGGCGAAATAAAGACACTAATGAGATAGAATTGTTCCTCTGGGGAGTCTTCAACAAATGTACCCCAAATCCACCTGTCGTCTTTACAGTGACAGTGAGATGCCAAACTGTAAACATATTGTAATACTGGGGTTGTTGCACAGCCTGACTACGAGCTCACAGTTAGCAAACTGGACATGTGACATCCGCATCCGGGTAACTTGACGTGTCCAAGTCCAAAACTATCACATATCAACTTTGTTAACATTGGTCAAATGCCTTCGTTGTTTACCGCAGCCCCCGCATTATCAGCCTGGTAGGATAACTGTATTCAAATCTTTAAGAATGGAGAGCAACACATTGCTTTGAGGTAATTATTCTCTATCAATTGACACTGGCCTCAGAACTAGCTGGTCTCCAGTGCATTCAGTAGAATACAATCAAAACAAGTGCCTTTTATGGGAGTCAACCTTGCTGGTAAAAATTGTAATGTATTTTATTCAGGACTCTATCGCATGGATTAAGCGTATTTATGCATTTTATTTGGCGAAGGTAACTAAAAAAGCACTTGAATAATGGAAAAAGGGTTTACATCTGGCATCTAACATGCACGAGCATGATTGCATTCACCTATATCATTGCTTTTGTTATCTCTAGACATAGTCCGTTTTTCACAATGTGCTATCTGGTACGTTCTAAAAAAAAATCTGGAAAATATATCCTCAGAGTCTATCCTTAGGTCTACCTTTTGTTTGGTTAAATCCATCCTTTATTATTCCCAATGGGGTAGGGATAAAAGCAGGAGAAATGTCTCTTTCCAGTGGGCTGGCGAGTCATTGGAGGGAGTAGGGACTACCGAGGGGGGAGGAGGAGAGGGGGGGGCAGTTGTGAGGGAGGAAGTGACAGCTGTGGAGGAGCAGATTAAAGCAGCGGGGAGGATGGAGAGGAGAGCCCAGCCAGCAGACAGATCATCCGGAAACTTCTCTATTCCACCCAGCTTCCTCTGCTCCTATGGAAACCCTGGCACCGACCGGTCCGTTTCCAGGACACAGGTACCGCTGGGGCAACCGGGATGTAGGAATTAGATCTGGCGTGCATGTGTTTCGCTTGCTTGAATCTGTGAAGTGAGAGCGGCAATTTATGTCCTATTTTGTGAGGAGTTTCAACGGTATTGTAAAGGGAAATATATTAGGGACATTTTAGTGGTGACATGAGTGAACTGTATGGGGATTGCACCTTTATTCGCTTTGCAAAGATACTTGATTCCCCGGCAATTATTTGAATAATAAATATAAATGCATACTCAAGCTTAAAAGTTTTACTAAACTGACGAGTCCTACATTGCAACAGCCTGTAACCTGTCTGGTTTGTGGGGCCCTTCGTTAAAAGGTTTACCCCTCAAAACATTTTTTTTTGACAAGATACTAAAATCATATTTAACATTCTCTCAATAATAATTCCCCCCCCCACCCACCAAAAGAATAACCCACGATACTTTAAGCAGTTCCTTCCCTCGATTCTTCGAGGTAGGATGGCAAGGCATATCACCAAGAGGGAAGGGAATGAGCAAGCAACCGAGGCAGGCCAGAGGCGCCCCACACCCCTGTGTAGTTTTCGCATTGGTTAACAAATTGATAATGGATGACCTCGAAACCCCTTAAGCTGCCGTCACTCAATTCCCATTGTCCACGGCTCAGTGGTTATATAGAGTCTCTCCGTATAGGTATGAGTCTGCCAAGTAACTGCTGAACGAAGGCGTTTAAATTCAGGGGGCCGGTGTAATCTCACTCTGGTGGGCTGTGAACACTCGGCTAGGTTAATGCGGTCATAGGTGTGCATATGATGCGTGACTCTATGGGGAAATCTAAAATCCAGGGACTTTGCAACCTCTGCTGCGACTAAGAAGCTACCTTATTGTGGCTGCTAATTAATTTTTTTTTTGTTGTACTTGTAGCTTGGAGAAAAATTAAGATGGATAATGGGTATAATTTCCTTAATCAATTATTTTGGGCTCCAACCGCCATATGCAGCATGCATAAAAGGGACGATTAAAAAGGCTTGTGTGGGCTTTTATGATTTGTGTTTTGTGCCGCCCAGCATTAATTTAAAATGTCTTCACTACATAGAGCCATTGTTATGTTGGGGGGAGAAAAAAAAATATTATAATTTGTTAAATTCGTATAAAAATACATGTTTTTTTTAAGAACTTAGAGAGCCCCAAGTGTCTGGTGTGTTAGAACCTACACAACAAATCTGTTTGACAGGTCTGAGGGCCATGAAGCCTGCTCATATCCAATAAAACCACGGAATGTGTCCATGAAGGTGGCAAAACCAATGGTTTGAACAATTTGTCATCTGTGAGTGACAGTAGACATGTATTGCCACCCATATATATATATGTTTACTGTCTCTGGGTCTATGTTGTTGCCTTGTCGGCCAAGGCTGCTGTGCGGTTGTCACATTTGCATTGTCTTTACCTGCCATTTTGTGACTTGACATTGTGTTGTGTGTTACAGTGACACCCTCAACACATTAAAGCACATCAATTATTTTCAAGAATCAAACATCTGCACACGTTTGTTTTGTCTCACCCGAAGTCCCCTTTTGCCCCCGCCTAACCCTCTTTGATACAGCTTGATCAAGCAGGCGTCTGCGTCGACTCCGCCATGGGACTAGGGGAGCTGGGGGGGGGGGGGGGGGGAGGGGTCCCTAGGGAGGGACGTCAGCACTGCACAGCGGTGACACCGTGCCACTCATGTCCCCCTGAAAGCCCCGTAAGGGAATGTGACAGCGCCGCACGTTAGTCTGTCCTACCACCGTCAGGAGGGTTTGAAAAAAAAAAAAAAAACGGATAAAAACCTCCCTCGAATCGACTTCCGCCGAGTGAACGCGGTAGATAGCAAACGCACCGAACAGGAGCAAACGGATGCCATTCTTGTGGCAGATTTGGGCCATTTATTGCTCCCATCACAGGGCTCCAGAGGGAGGGGCAAAGGTGGGCAAAGGAGCCCCTTCGTTGGGCCGTGTGCCGTGCCCACCAGTTTAATGATGTCCGCGCGGGGAGAGGGCGCACTTTATTTCCACCGTGTCTCCCCCGCAGACGGGAGTCTATCCTATCAGATGGGCGGAATGATGGATCGCTTAATTAACGTGAAAGACAATGAGTGAGTGCTTTCATTGTGTTTGGTCTCGGCGGATCGTGGCGAGAGAGGGGGGGAAAAAAATAAAAATGGATTACTCTTTTTAAAGCGCGTCTCCTTGGGGAAATGTCACCCGTATCACTTAAACACATCTATCTAGTCCTCGTTGAATAGCCGACTCGGGACCCTGGCAGGGAGATACGTCCATCATCTTTGTCGTCCCCCTCCACACGAGGACTTCCCTTTCACTTTCTATTTTTTTGCTTTATTTTATTTGATCGCCTGCCATTTTATGGGGAAAAATTAGATTATGCTGTTTTCCAGGGAAAGGGCAACCTGAAATACAGGCTCGATTCAATGTTTACCCACGCCGCATGCGTTTCCCCTGTATCGGGCTGACGAGGAGACGGCGGAGAGTGAAGGACGGCATTCCAGACGCAGACACAGAAGTACGTGTGCACTTTTGCGACGCGTTGATTTTTCCTCCCCGGCAGACACACACAGACATAAACCTACCGCCCCCGCCCCCCCCCCCCCACCGAGACAAGCCCACGCGTAGAGCCGCACATAGCCACACACCTCCCCCGCCGGGCCGCTGTCTCTCCGTGGGAAGGCAGTCGTTTGGATCCGTCCAGGCTCCCCGGGCTTGTCAGCCTGCTCACCTGTTCCCCTTTCAGGGCAGCCCCGGCGGCCTCGGCCTCCATCTCCCCTGTCCCAGCTGACACGGCTGCCTAGTCCTCGCCTAACCCCTCAATCAGCCCTGTGTGTCGGACAGAGGATCCCCCCGCATGCCTGTGAGCCTGTCCTGCTGGATGTAGACCCTGCCGAGTCTGGAGCATAATAACCCACCCTGATGCTTGGTCTTGCTGCCTGTGGCTCGATTGGCTCATTTCATACCCACCACTCCCGCCACACACACACACACACACACACACACACACACACACACACACACACACACAGATCTTTACCAAGATCCTCACGCTCCCATTTTCATGGAACCCTCAGATCCGGGTCTGTCTCTGCGTCTGGGCAGTCTGGGAAGGAAAGGACACAGCCGCGGTGCTGTTTCACAGGAAAGGAGAGCCATGCTCTTCAAAAACAAAAGTGTTGTCTTTCCCTGAACGAGGCCAACTGCCTTGCCGCGCCGAGGAACGATTGTCTCCTTAGCGGGGCCGCTAAATACCCCCCCACCGCCAACCCCCCCCCCACCACCACTTTTCAAATTTCTCTCCCACCAACCATCTGCTCGCCTCTAAAAGATCTTTTCAAAGAGATAGCTGGGTACATTCACTCCTACAGCTACACGACACGGAGGATGTATCCATTTCTTCGCCGACTCTCTAACGGATAATGACTGTCACAGTGTGTGTGTTTCGTGGGGGGGGATGGCAATGAAAGGGTGCAGATTCTCAGAGCTCTTTTCGGAGGTGGCGTGCGGTTTGGGAAATGCAGGGAGCAGCACATTTTATTTTGGCACACCATGATTATCAAATGAACAAAATGGGATGCTTTAATTTCTACGATCAGACAGGCAGATGACAGTGGGACGTTCAAGTGCACACAGTGCGTAGCCCCCAACCCCCTCCCACCCTGTTTTCGAACAGCGTACTGTAAGCTTTCAGGGGGTCTCCATTGTCTTGGATAGGTTTCTCGCCCAGAGTGGATCCTCTGATCGGGCTTCTCCGAGTTGCCGGCTCCGACCACGCCCTGGTGCTTGTTTTGCTCGTCCATCTCCAAAGGGGGGGTCGTGCCAACTTTCAGCTGCTCCATTGGGCGTCCCGCTTTAGATCTGCTCCTTACTACTGGACGGGGTCTCCTGCGCGCAGGCGAGACAACAGCAGGTGTGAATTCATAATGGGTCGGCCCCGGCTCTACCCCAACCTTCTTTCTCCCTTCCTCCTCCATTTCCGTCTCCTCCTCGACTCACCCCCCTCTCTCTCTCCGGCAGACGCCGTCTGACGCAACCCTGTTGCTATGTTGTTCTAGCTCGGCGTGGCAGAATTAGTCTCTGTCTGCTGCGTGTCCCCGCGTGACATGGAGAGCGAGTGAAGGTATGTTTTTTTTTTGGTTTGTTTTTTTCCCCCCTGTGGCAGAGACTGAGTGGGAGCGGGCGCACGGCCGCCGCCACCCCCCAAAGGCTCCGTCTGAGCTCCGCGACATTGCAGTTCACCTCGAGCCTCGCCGACTACTCCGAGTCGAGGAAAAGTGCCGAGTCAGGCTTCTTCTTCCCGCTCGTGGAGAACAAGAGACCTGCCGGGTGGCGCGCGGCTGGGAGACCGACAGAGACGGAGGGGAAGGGGAAAAGAGAGTCGAGGGGCTGGGAGAGAGAGAGAGAGAGAGAGGTGGAGAGAGGGAAGAAGGAGCTTACCCGTACACGCCGTGGTGCCATCATCCAGTGTATCCCGATCAGCCAGACACCCCTCCCAGGCAGCCTGGCTAATGAATTACACCTCGGCTCACGCAGAGGCTCCATCCACCCAGGGGAGCAGAGGAAGGAGGCCGTGGGGGGAGGAGGGGTTGGGGGGGGGGGGTCTCATTACACCACATCCTGTGATCTCTGTCAGAACCGTGCTGAGTAGGGCTTTGTTGGCGGGGTTGGGGTGTGTGTGTGGGGGGGGGGGAGGGGTTAAAGTAGGGCGAGAGAGACAAAGTGGGGAGTTCAATTAAAAACAAAAAAAAAATATGTAACGAAAAAGGATGCGA
>JAVQJS010015653.1:0-22249 GCA_036024795.1 Galaxias rostratus | reverse complement strand
CCCCCCCCCCCCCCCCCCCCCCCCCCCCCCCCCCCCCCCCCCCCCCCCCCCCGCCGCCCCCCCACGTTAGATGCCAAAAGGATTTAATGTATAATATTCCAGTATGCTACTCACTGAATTGGGAGTCAATAATAACCAAAACTAGGAGAAAACGACAGCCAACCAAGTGGATTGAATAAATTCACAAAGTGCCAACTAAAGTAGTTTGAGGAAAATCTGGATGGCTGTTTTATTTCAGCTTTTGATATCCGGGCACAATTTAAAGCTTGCAGAATTGTCTAACAGTAGGAGGTCAGGGGAGGAATGCAATCCCCCTCCCCCATTCTTGGGGATCTCCATTGTGAGCTGCAAGCGTGCTTTTATTCATAGCCTCTAATACGGGCACCCTCGTTAACTGCACTTCCAGCATCACTGCACCAGATTCTGTAGACAACAAGCTGTAGAAAATATTTTCTTCAAATGTAAATGTAAGAATAAGATTTTTTTTGTTTGCACTGATCATTGCACGGAAAACGGGACTGGATTTTCTAAGAATAGTGATGACATTAAATGTCTACCTTTAATACTTATTAATTAAAGGCAATAGATAAGCGTTCTAGCCATTCATTACCCTATCCTTGTAATGTGCATGTTATGGGTTGATCTTTCCATCAGCTTGTCTTACCTGTTTTGCACATAGTGTTCCATGGTGAAGTTGTATGAGTGTAATTTTAGTCTGGAAGTTCATTCACTGCACTGAAGAACATAACCCAAGTTACAATACGTCCCCTCTGATGTTCATCTTTATTTATAAGCTAAACAAATAATGTTTGCTTTTAAGGAGGAACTCATTGATGCACCCTTTTCTACGGGTCACATTTCCCCTCCAGGGGGCTTGAATTTTACTTTTACCGTAAGAGGGGGATGGGGTTCTACGTATGGATTGTTTTACTAGTCTGTTTTGATTAAAGGCATTGAACGCAATTCATGCAAATTATTATGTATCAAGTCGGCCTTTGTATTAAATCAATAATATATTTTGGGCCCCCACCCCCGTAGCCTACTCAGTGCCTTTGGCTAGTCAACAGTGTTGTCTGTTCAAGAAGTTAAAGGCTTGAATGAGGCTCTATGAAAAATGTATCCTAGACCATCTCTAGTTCTGTTGACAATATGATTGCAGTATTCCCGATTTATCCATGCAACATTCTCAATTATTGCAGTTGCCGGCTGTAGAATTTAATCAGGCAATAACTAAAGGTTTTTTATCGCTTCCAACCTAAACTTTTATCTCCATTGTACCCACATCATTCCATTGTGTTACAAAGTGATAATTCTGAACTTGCAAACTTGAGGTGATCTTCTCAAACACACCCACAAATAAGGCCAGAACCCCTGAATTGCAGGGATTACTACACACCACACACCAGTATTCCAAAAAGCACGAGGTGAGCAAGTCTGCAGTACATTTCCCCGCTTTGGCAGACTTGTTTACACACCTGTTTGTCGAACTGAAATTGATTTCTCTGCCATCTGGTTTTTGGTTAGAACGTTTTTGCTGTCTTTATCGCCTTTTTTTCCAACACCTGAATATTGTTTCCCTTCGATGCCAAACATGAGCAGAAACACATCATACGGTCTATTGTAATAAACATCTTTATACAGTTCATTTTAAATGCCTTGATAGGTACTAGTACAAATTGTTTGCTGCTCCTGCATGCATTTTGGCAATTACAACTCAGCTCCTTCAGTAATTAAAATAAGGAGTTCGTTTTACACACACTATAACTTTTTTTATTCAAAATGATAAGGTGCCAACAACTTTAATGTGTTCCACATGTCAGAGCATCATTTTGCCAGTAGTTTAACTCAGAACACAAACATGCTGGTCTTTGAAGACTGCTTGCTTATATTCTACTTTTAAATGTTCTTTTTTGTCAGTTATCATATTAATAGTAATCCAACAAAACTATATTTTTGTTTGCGTGTTATAAACTCTTTGAAAAATGTGGAGCATTAGCCACTCAAAAACTGTGCTTCTTTTAGTCAGTAAAAGAAGTTAGTTAGTAATTGTGACTACTGCTCATGATGCCTGGACAGGGCTAATTCTTAGCCTGCATGTTTTCTTGTACTCACTGAAAGAGTAATAGGAGCCGTCTGGTCTGATTGGCTGAAGTGACGACCTGTTTTTTCAAGTTTGCAAAAGGAGTGAATCTTTGGGCGGTGTTTGGCAATAGAACAAATACCTACCAGATTCTTTCTTTAGCTCTTAACATCCAACTGCAAGAATACATTGCCATACAAATAAAGGTTTCGTATTATAAGTCACAAGGAGAGGAAAGGGTTACAATCATATGGAAATACTCATATTCATTCTGGACATGTACATCTTAACGTAGATATTAATTCTTAGTAGTTTTGCAGCTTAGAGTAGCTTTGTTTTTGACTGTGCGTGCTTCACACTTGTGTGTTATGATGAGCAAATAAAGCTAAAAAGGATATAGGTAATTCCGGCACAAAAGATCTGAGTAGTTAAAAGGGTTACAGGGCTGCGCCATGTAAATGGCATTCCAGCCAAGCACCACTATTCAGAGTCTGTGGTCCAGAGAGTTGGGGGTAAAGCTATGAAAGAGGGTTAATGAGGGGGTGGGGAGATGGACTTAAATTGCAGTGCTACCTTTTTTTTCAGGAGGGGGGGTTCAGGGTCTCGGGGGAGGTGAAGGTAGACGTCTGTAGTCCCTATATGCCATATGTTCTAGTGCAGCTGCAGTGATGGTGCCCCCTCTTCAATCATAATCTCTCAGTGCTGACTAACCCTCTCCCTTTCAGACACTAATATACATAGCCAAATTCTGTATGTTGGTGTTACATAAAGTGTGTGCATGCAAGATGCACAATAGAACCCCAGAACCCATAGAGGGAGGAGGGGTGCCAGATTACCATGACAACAGACAGCTCTACCCCTGGAACAGATGGTATAGAAGAGGTGGTTAGGGTGATCGGGGGTAGGTTGTAGCGGTTCCCTGACAAACGAATGCTTCTATTTGTTGTGTGAATATAATGTGGTTTCAAAGAGCGTGTCAGTTGTAAACTAAGTGAAACATAACAAATGATCTAAAAAACTTTTCAAACATATATTAAATCAAAAATACACCAACACGTATGTGTATTAATTTGACATCATGTGTCTTGATAAACAAAGACAGATAAAGCAGACATATCAGAAATCTTGTGACCATAAATAATAAAAACAATACATTATATTTATAAAGCACTTTTCAAAACACTTTTCAAAACAGACGCTGTACTAAGTACTCCACGCTTGGAACAAATCTGTTGCAAGCTGTCGACCATCCTTATGTCATACAGACTAGCTCAGAGGTCTCCATATCCTACATATTTTTTTTTGTACTGTATATATTTAACACCAGACCAGGCAACACCAGACAGATCTTGTACAAGGTACAGGTTACTCAATACAACTAAGACCCAAGGTATTTGCATTTAAATTGTGAAGCTATGATAAACAAATATTTGTAGATTGTCTTTCAGATAAAAATTTTAATACATTTTTACAGAAATGACCTAGCTCATCATAGTAGAAACTGAATGTACAATACATGTTACACTAGATTTAAACAGGCATAGGCATAATACTATTCTCCCTTGACTTGGCCCCTCCACTCTGCAATGTTGGTAGTTTTAAGTAAGTGCTCTTTAAGTAATACAAATTCAATTTCCCCCCTGAAGGGGAAGGAAACAGTACATTCACATACACCCTCAAACAGCACCCCTTGTCTTTTGTGAACACTTTCAACATGTGATTAAATCCCCCAGCTGCCTCTTGATCCCAATGTTGTGCAATTCCCACCATTATACTTCCTCCAGCTTAGGTCATATCAGCAGTGACTATATTTGTAACTATATTTGAAGAAGTTAACAGCAAGTATGTGCCTGTCTATAGAAAATCACAAGATTAAATGCTCGGATAAGCCTAAAAGGAGCTTATTATTCAGTCAAATGCGGGAAAGGCAATAGCCTCAACGACTACAGAAGACATGATTCCATCTCAAAGCTCCGTCATTAACATCTGTTTTTCACATCAGTTTGCCTACAGTCAGTAGTCAACCGTGCCAGCATGTCATTAACTTGCACGCCCCCATAGTGCACTTCACTGTGGTTTTTAAAGAATACATTTTTACTGAGGGTTGGTGGTCAGTAAATCAGGAAAGAGTTTCAAAAACAAGTGATTATTTTTTTTTGTCACATAGGTGTGTTTGGTCGGAGGATTCTTTCATAGTCAGACTGTGTGCCCTTTTCCATCTGGAAAGAATTTCGTTCTTATGCAGAGGTCACTAACATTCTCCACATGGCAGGTTTTTGGTGACCTCCAGATGCTTCTTATCCTAGTCCCACCATACATTAAGCCAGGTAAAATATATATGCGTCCTACAATAGGTTCCAAAATACTGTATAACCCACCAATTCAATTTATATTTATATAGTCATACCAAAGTAAGAAAGGTGTGAATGAAACGACGGTTGTTCAATTAAAGAATTGTAGTTTTATTCTTAAGAATACCATCCATTTTATTAACGGTTCAGAATTTGAATCAAGGGTCGGGTCTCAGACAATAGTGAGCGCAAGGAGGATCCTTTTCAATGGTGGTGTTGCAACAAGCTGGTAGTCAAGTCACATTTACCAAGTGAGAATAGATTTATAGAGCATATAGTTTTATGTAAAAGACACCATATCCCTTCAATATTTCCAACTGAATATAGATTTAGCCTGTCTTTTGACAATAAAATCAGCGATTTACAGCAAACATTTAATTTCAGTCAATGCATTTCTGCAGGAAAGCCATTCTGTTGGTGGATTTGCCACTTTCCTGGTTCTCTCAACTTAATTAGAGCAAGTATTGTCTAATTTTCACAAACATGTAATTAAAGAAGATAAGAGCAGCGCATATCAAAGCTGTGGAAGGTAACCGAGAATCATTGACAAATATGTTTACAATTTAAAAAAACGTTACCTAACGAACCTAAAACTAGTCAGGACGAAGTGTATGCCCTTGGTAAAGACCTATACATAGACAACCGCTAACACAGGGTTTATTTGAATTAGTTTATTTGTGCAAATGACATGATAATGATATTTTCCTCTATCTGATTTACAAGTAGGTTATACATAAAGCGAAACCTCAAGGGTAAAAGGGGTCAAAAGGTCTATAATAACCAACAAGCGCAAATAAGAAAACAGTGTTAGGAAGGCAGCACAACCCACATATACACACACTCACACGCACGCACATAGAGAAATTAACACACTTACACAAAACAAGCACTTATAGCAGTCACTGTGGTTAGTTTTCTACTATCATAAGATTACTGATCTGTCGTTACCTGCATCAGAGACAAATTTATTTATTAATGGTTGGTGAAGAATGTAAGACAATATCTGCACAATCAAACCGGCTCTGATCTTTGACCGCCCATTACACGAGCAGCATCTACATTGCAAAAAATATATAAACCTAAAATATGGAAACCCTTTAACAGTAAATTAACAGGAAAAAATAATAGATATACAGTGTATGTACAAAGAAAGTACATCGTTGTCATAGTTGGTTCCTCAATTGTCTTGAACCATGGTTGCCATTGTACTCTGGCAGAACACCTCCCCCTGTAATATTCAATAAGCATTTTGAGCTAAACAAACAAAACAGGTAAAGCAACTGTTAGAAAAAGAGATAAAGAAGAACAACTCTACAAAAGTGGCCTAGAGTCAGAGGTCACAGCATAGGGTCATAGTCATAGCAACAGGAGGCTTCATAGTATGACCTGAACAAGGCAGCACTCAAAGCTCAACAACAAGCAAGTTTTTTTCCACCACCCTTCAAGTGCTTAGTCTTGTTTACACACAATTGCACTCTTTTGGGGAGAACATGACAAATACGCAATCTTTAACAGTGAGTTCTTTCAGCATTCAGACTCAACAAACAAGGTGAGAATGATTCTTGGAATGATGTCAATACTCAAAGAGCCAGGCAGAGTAGAAGCAGCCTAGCTTACACAACATTTACTTCACAATAAATCATGTTAAATGTAACACTTCAGTTGTGATAGGACATAAAATGGCAAAACATAAGCTAAGAGTGATAGGACGTCTAACCTAAAGAGATAGATGGCGGTGGGTGGCTGATTTGGAAGGACAGACAGTTGCTAAGAAGGTGTTCTCAGCGTAATTTAACATGTACTTAATGACTATATTCTCCATAGATTTAATATCCGGATGCTTGCTTGTGCCTGTGTGTGTGTGTGTGTGTGTGTGTGTGTGTGTGTGTGTGTGGACATATGATCTAAGTACATATCTAGGGTAGCGCACCAGGTATGGCCGCTTTAGAGAACCAGGCCCTCGTACGCAGGACCTTCAGCCTCGGGAGACTCCCTCTGCAAACGGAGATGCTCCAGTGTGTTGTGGAAGTGTTTGTTAATCTGCTCGGTCTCCTCACTGGCTTCTAAATTGGGAAGATCCTCCCTGATCTTCTGAATCAATTGGTTCAGGACTTGGACAGTCACCTGCAAGAGATTGAGAGAAAAAGTTTAGAAATAATGGGTTGGTTCATATTTAGATCTTGGATCATTGAACAAATGGGGCTGACAGGTAATTCTAAAAACAATCCCACCAGTAACAAGGACTGAGCAATTAAAAATTTTCAAAAGCTAAATAACTTTCTTTATTATTCAGGTTAACTCATTTGTTAATCAACAAAATAAGTCAGGGTTACATTTTTGTAGTTTTTTTTTATTTACCGTACCGGCAACGTGGAGTACGTCTATAAGTTTGAGAGCAAACCTTTTTCTATTGTTTCTGCTTGCATTTTGTTGTCAGTTTTATGAATCTGCAGTGTGTTTCTATATAGCAGGCTACTGAATGGATGTCAGAATTCTGAACACTATGGTAATCTATGGACATAATGTAACATTTCACTGCATAGCCCTTGCTTAAGGGGATTAAGGCTCCCCCTTACCGCATCATTCTCACGCTCGTAGAAACAGACATATCTGTTCAGGATCTCTATGAACAGCTGAACCTGCAACGACGAGTCCATACACTGGTTGGCGATTTTCAGAGCTTTCTTCAGACACTCCATCACCCGTTTGCCATCACGAATCTGAAGTGGAACAAGAACACACAAGAAAAAACAGGGTCTTGAAAATAGTTTGGGCCACATCTTTTAAAGATCAGTTTAAAAAAAAGAAGAAAATCTGCAAGAAGTTCTTCCAGTCGATGACCCGTTTTAGTGGCTCAGTTGTTTCTAAATATAATTTTTGGTATCAAATATCTAAATTGTATCCGATATTTTGATCTAACATGTGTGCAGACATTCCACCAAATTGACATCACAATTAGGATGTGCCACTTTATTATACGGCACATATCTAATCGATTTTATTACTATATAAAATGGCCAAAATCATGTTAAATCAAACATTTCAAAGTCCTCTCTCTCACACACACCTCCTCTCCGTTCTTGTCTGTGTTGCGGCCCGACCAGAAGAGGTGAGCGCAGATGCTGACAGCACGGCACTGATCGGGTTTCTTAAGAAGCTTGGAGGCCGCCAGAGCACACTGTGTCCGGAGGGGTTCGTGGTTCTCCTCACTAAAGCAACGAGTGCGTTCAAATGTGCCAATGATGAGCGTAATGGCAGCCAGCTGGGCCTTCGAGTCACTGATCTCATCTTCATACAAAGAGAAGGCCTTGGGGAAAAAATGGGAAAGGTCGTTTCCAACAGAAGATATTAGAAAGATAAAGGAACACACAATTGAAAGAGGCATTGTTTCACTGGTTCATACCTGTGACATGAACTCGTAGGCCACAGTTTCGTGGTTCTCAAAGCCGATCTCACCAGCAGCTAGCGCCCCCTGAAGGAAGAGCCTGAGAGGCAGCTCAGCCAACTCTGCTTTGATCAGAGCACTAATTGTCTGGTGCCCAAAGGAGAAGATCTTCTGGCACTTTTTCTCCCACTTGTCATCCTGGAGGAAAAAGCAAATTAAGCAAAAAATACTGGCGGATAACGTCTGCATAGTGACTTTGAACATGCAATACATATCTACAATGCAATCCATTATTTAATTATATTTATAACCATATGGTGTAAAATGCAGTGAAAACCAAGATATAAGCATCCTACAATAGAAGAGTTCTCCTTGTATCTGAAAGCCAGCTGGTAGGCAGCAAACACGAGAGGAGGAAGGGTGTAGCGGATCCTCTGATTCCCTCCTGCTCCAAAGTGTTTCCTGGCAGTGTTCAGAATCTGAGGGCAAAACACAAGCTCTTTGTTTTAAATATGAACATCATCTGAATCTTAACAGCTCTCTTTTAAAACAAAGCCTGACTGGACAAAAAGGTAATCACTCAGCTTGGTAAACATGAACCAAGTCAAACTAATATAGCGAGTAAATTTTGTATTGTGTTTGTGTGGGAGCACCACTTGAAGAAAGATGCCAGAAAATCCCACTGCTTGCACCCCGACACAGTGAACATTACAGTAGTTACCAGATACTGTTGGTCTGGGTCCTCAGAATGGAGTAGGTGGATGAAGCGACCCACAAGGCTTTGCTCCTCTGCAAAGTCCTCCGGATCTGGGTCCTCTGTTGGTTGGTCAGGCTGGTCTTGGATCAGTGTTGACACCAGAGTTAAAATGGCATCCACCTAATGGAAGGGGGAGCAAACGAGAACTATTTTAAACACACACATAAGAAAGTGGTACATAGAACATACTGTACATTCAGATTTGAACAGTCTTGTACAATATCAACGATAAAAACCAAGCATGTCTGCCAAAGGAATGAACGGAATGTAGCCAAAGAAGACATGATTCAAGATATACTCGCTGACCCAAGCAGAATGACCAGTCATGAGCTTGTGCTGCAATTATCACCCTCAATAATGTGTTTTTTCTAAAACCGAGAATTTAGTTCATAATCAGATATTGGAATAAAACTTGTTCTCCCAATGGTACTAGTCATGCCCCAGGACTGAGTTTATTATTGTGGCATAAAGCAACTTACAAACTGAAAAAGTAGTAATGTTGCACACAGTAATCGCAGTCTAATAACAGGACGTTACTTTAAATTGTTGCAGTGGTAGAAAAGACCTTGACTTGGTGGGTTGGCATGGCTGAATGAGTTTTACAGATTTACTGCCAGTGTATTGTACATTTTATATATTGGAATGCATGCTCGTCTGGCTTCCAACCTGCTCTTGTGCTACGATGGTAGTGTTGTACTCCAAGGTGTTGGTCAGGACGTAACAGCTCATGCTCTTTCGGGATTCATAATCAAAGTACTCAAACAGTGGAGGGAAATGTTTGAGCTGAAGGACGGTCAAGATGTTGTTGTAGGTATCCACGGGGATTTTCAGCAACCTGGTCAACTCTTTAGACACTGCACTACTGGTTGCAATGCTGATGATTAGTAAAGAAGAACGTGAATTAATGAAGGTCAAAGTTAAGTCAATCACATCTGCTTGTCAAGCTAAATTTCAACAAACACAGCAGATTATAGATTTCATTTTAGGTTCTTAGTAAAGCCTAAATTACACCCAGTTCTCAATGTAGGATTTTAATAACTATCTATAATTGCTTAAACACTTCAGTGTCCAAATATTGACAGTGCTTAAACTCTTACTGTTCCAGGTTGAGTTTGTTGAATATCTCCACAGTGCTCTCCAAAACTTTGTCTACATAATCCACACGATCTGGATAGCACTTCATGGCCAAGTTGATGAGAGACACCTGAAGAGACACGACGTCCTCTGACGGCATGTCCTGCCGAGACTTGAGGGCAAACAAGAAATAAATATCAGGAAGGAGAAATGGTGCACAGACGGCCATTACTATAAGACATCTTCCTAAAACTATATTACCTCCTATGATTTTAAATGAATGTCATATGGGTTGACATTTTTACTGTCATTTTTAACAGGAAGGAATTAAGAAATGTAAACATTTCTGTTTAAGTAAGGAATTATCCTGATTATTACTGCTTATTGATTTTTTTCATTAACAGACTGACATAAGGTTTCAAGTAGGTTTGTAACTAAAATCATGAAAGGCAAATGGTTACTTTGGTCATGTAAGTTTTGAAAGGGCAGCCAACTCACCAAACAATTATATAAAAAGACCCAAAGGCAAATGTCAAACACAAAGCCATAAAATGTTAATGGTTAAAGAAAATTGCGTTCAGGAGAATACTATGAAAGCCAAAAGTTTGAAAAACTAGCGACCATTGCTATACCTGTATAACAGTTGCCACTTGCTGGGAGAATATATCAAACAGTTTGATCTCAGCAGGGATTCCAGGTCCGTCTTCTCGGTGAGCAAACAGTGCAAGTCTGAAATGGGATGGATATTCCATATACATTTTAATATACAAGGAAAACTCTTTGTAAATATTCACTAAAAGTATATTGGACTGAAAACCATAAGTCAGAATACATGACAATCCCATCCTTGTGCACACATTTTTTGTATTTTTATTCCAAAGTGGACCAACTGTCCAGATTGGTATATTTTCCTGTATCCCACGTTTAATAGTGCAGACATTGACTGAGATCCTGGCACTGAGTTACATATAGGGATGTTTTATGTTTCTTGCATTACAGGATACAGTCTGTTTGAGCTTGTAGAATGTTGTCTAGAACATTGAAGCAAAACGTGCATGCCTTGAGAGAACACATATGGCACATACCTGTCAATGAGGGCAATGATGATGTTCTTCACATTTACGTGTTGGTGAAGCTCAGCACAAGAGCGCAAGAAGGGGTTAAGAGTCTGCAGGTGAAATTCATCTGGGAAGACCTAGCACACAAAGACAATGGCAAGATGGCTGGGTTGATATTTATCTGACACAGTCGGTAAGCGCAAATGTGAAAGAAAATATATATATAGTCCTAAGCAATACAAATCTACCTGTATTATGCACTCCATCAGGTATTCTTGAGCCAGTGAGTCTCTGCAATTGACCACTTGTTCTAGCACTCCAGACAGCACAATCTAGGGAGAGAAATAAACCAGAGACGCAAGATAAGGCATTATATACAGTTAAATGTTTGTATGGTACTAAATAAATACATAATTTATCATTTTCCCACAGCTAACAACTTCATGTAAGCTTAGCTGGCTTAAAAACAATGTTAACCGGTATTTATGAAACATTATATACTACTATTACATTTATACTGTAAAACCTGTAAACGTTTTTAGAACTTAAATATTTAATAATATAATTTAAAAAAATATATATTGTTGAATTATATAATACTCTATGAACAGTAAGGTAACTGTGACCTGCACTTTCCTCTTTGAAAATAAAAATCTTCAACTCGATTTATAAAATGTGTACAACAGCAATCTCAACCTGAAAAAATGTACTTTTGGGTGCTGTTGAAACCAATTAGCATTCTCATCATTAACCTAATATAAAGCCTTCTGTTAAAAGATGAGGGGTCTACATTGTCTGTAAAAAAATAATTGGACACACTGTAAAGGCACAGGAACACTCTTTAATTACTAACTGTAGGGGACCAGGAAACATAATAAGTTAATGCAAAGCGAAGAGAAACATTTTGAAATAACTTAAATAGTCCATACTAAATCTATTGTTAACTGCGTGCGCTATGACAACTATATAAACACCTGTTTGTACTTGTCGACGTTGACCCCTTCCAGCTGACTCAGCCTGACCAAATTAGTTCCGACCAGAATGCGAAGTTCCTGTCTCTCCTTTTCTCTCTTCTCACGGTCTCGACTGTGGCCTTGATGCTGCATGCGCACCCACAGCTTGTTCATCTCGGCAAAGTTAAGCAAGATGAAGTCTATGGAGTCATTTATGTCACCTGTCATCTCCTCACCTCCTCTGCAGACACAAGGCAAGAGACACTGTCACTTTCAGTCCAACCTACAACGACATTTAAAAATTGAAAAAGGGAGGCTCTCACTCTGTCTGTTCCCCATCGTCAGGGAGGATATTGCGGGTGCACTGCAAGAGGTAGTTCCTGAGGAACAGGCCCCGTAGAGGGTGCTGGACACCCCTGCACATCTCAACCAAGTCCTTTAAGATGTCCTTCCGGGACTGTGGGAAGGAGCGAACATACACAACCCCCACTGTGATTAAAAGATACCTGCAAGGTAGAGAAAAGGTGGGGGGTGACATAAAAAATTCACATCAATAACAAAGCGTTCTCAGTCAATTAAACCTGGCATTTCCTTACAGTATGCCCAAAAGATACACAACCTTATCTTAAATATAAAATCCATGGAACATACTATTTCTATTTGAAGAGGTTAAGTGGCTGAAAAAAAACAGCAGGACATCAACAACTCCAGCATTCAGGAGGCCCACGCATGCAGTGTGAAATAACGTGATAGCGTGTTAGGAACTCATCAGCTCAAAACAACATCAAAGGAGAAGATCAGTGGCCAAAAACGTGAGGTAAAGAAGATGCAGTGCATATGTGGCACTATCAACAACAATACTACACATGGAAATACGGATCTGCAGCCAGGACTCACTCCAGACCACTAGAGGAGCCGATGCATGCTTTTCAGCATACCGTTATTTAACAAAACCTGCACGAAGAAAGCAGGGATATCATAGATTGTAATAAACAGCAGGATGGAGGAGCTTGATACGTCAAAGCTCACTGATGAACCCTCTAGAGCTGTTGTGGGTTAAAATGCAAGCAAACGTGAAGGAAGGTGCACACTTGAAACTCTCAAAGGCATACCTGAGGTCAACCCAAATTGAATTAAAATATTGGTTTCTAAAGTGTTCACTTTGGATCGAGGAATAAACATTTACATTACCTTAAGTGGATTTGAAAATATACAGAATTGGCCACTTGTTGCATTTGATCAGTCAGTTCCAAATGGAAAAAGTTAACACAAATATTTACTTAGTTAAATAGTGCTCACTCACAGTCGTGGGATGATGTTGCCTGCGTATTGAACAAGTTCATAAAGATCAGCAACTTTTCTTCCCTTGGCAAACTCATCTGTAAGATACACTTCTAAATAGTGGAGCTCATCCGAGATGGCCATGTCTGAAACATGACTCAAGGAATTAAAACAGCAACGGAAACAAAGACAGCAAGACTTGTATTTCACAATAATGTAGAGGAGACCATGCAATGCAATTAAAAGGATGAAAACTAACTGTCAGTTTCTAAAGAACCTTTACCTCAGAGCAGACAGCTTGCTGATACTATTGCACAACTGACAAACCAAAGAAATGCAGTTATGCTACACTTCAACAAGCAAAACGGAACTATTGGAAAACAGTAATTGGAATCACATTTTCAAGACCCTCAAATGAATGTGTGATAGTAGATATACATTTTGACCTTTTCCCGATTCACAACTGAATTATGCAATCCATCAAAACATGTAGTTTTGTACGGCTTAGGGTTGTAATAACAAAGAAATTGATAGGTTTGTGAAAGTTGGCATTAGGACTGAAGTGCATGAATCAGGCAGTGAATACATTTGTACTCCGGCCACTTAAATATTACATTTTACAATTCTAAACTCTTTGAGGCCAAGACTGGTAGACTATTTAAGCAACCAGTACTCATTTTAAGGACTACATTGACCATCTTTGGAAAATAATTTTGTGATAGAAAGAAGCAATGCCATTCAATTATACGTGGTCTTTGACTCCATTAACTTTCTGCCCTTACTTGGTATCTTAACATGTTTTGGTAAATGCTTGGACAAGCTCACAAAAAAACACTATACCAATAGCTTAGTTTGAATACCAATTAAGAAAAAAGGATACAAAGTTCATAGTAGCTCTTGGGGGATAACATGGAGGTTCTCAGTTCCCCCAACATATTGGAGGCATGCTTCAGGGCGTCCATCAGCTTGTTCTTGTCCTAAAATATTTTTTTGAAAACAATGTCACTTTTTGGTATGGTATTCAGTTGCCTACAAGATTCTGTAATTCATATAGGATAGTGAGATTTTTTTATTCAAAGATTACAGCTTGTGTCGCCGTTGTGGAAGAGTTCTTGAATTCATTGACTTATTGATGTCTGGATCCCCATTGCTTTAACAACAAAGTAAGCTTGCCAGTCAAAACAAACCCAGTTAGAAGATCCTTGTTAGGAATGTTTGCCGACTGCAAACACGGTGTGTTAGCTTTTTAGGGGAAATGGGGGTATCAATATGGTTCACTTGTATAAAAAAATTATTGATATAAAAAAAATGCTTTATATTTGGTATTGATATTGTTGTCTAGCCTGGCAAAGGGCTGCCAAAATGTGCCTGCTTCTTTGACGCCCTCTACAAAACAAAGATTTCACCTCATATTTTCCAAGGATATTTTTGCCACAGAATGTTTGGGCAGAGGAAAAAGATTATGATTGTAATGCTTCATTTTACCAGGCATCTTTTCATCTGGAAGGACTGGACCTTTACAGCCTGCACAGCTTCATCCAGAAGTTTCTCTTGTTCATCCTGGGGAGATTGCTGCATGGTAGGCTGAAAAACAGCCCAAGAAAGCTCAGGGGAAATCAACTAATTCTTTTCAGCTGCATTACATACCACACAATTGCTTTAGTTTGATATTATTTATGCACAATTAGTGTGAACGAAAGTCCAAACTTACAATAAAGAAACAAAAACATTTGACAATTTATAAGAAGTGTCTGAGCTGGTCATTTTATAGATAAGCCAAGTCCCGAGGTATGCAAGTGTACAGTTAGCATTTGTGGATTTTTTTTTCACTCGAAACCTTTACGCATTTGATGTCTGTCACCTGGCACGCAAGCAAGAAAGTCGCAGCTACCGCTATTAAAGGACAGTAAGCCTGGACGCGGATGGCCGTACCAGTAGCGGTTGCTCCGCGGTGTCAAAGGCCTCAGCTGACAACATCAAAAGCAATACTAATCGTTCCAACTAACACTGCACGTAACATGGGCAACATATTAACAGGAAATTAGGGCATGTTTGTATTGTATTAGAATATTATCAATCCGTTTTATTTCACGTCGTAGTAAAAGCAATAAGGTTAAAAATCTGTTGGGTTACTTTTTTATTTAGGTTAACTTAGCTCGACTCCAGCTAGCTACTGGGACTTCCAGCTATATGTCTTATTATTATAGGCCAACCTGCGAATTACATTTCGTGTTCATCGAAATGCACCGTTATCATATGCATGCATCTAGCTAAACTAGAGTTCAGTTACACACGTCAGCTATTCATCTCAGAGAGCTTGCAATTGCATAGGCGCATAAGCGCCGCGTTAGCAGATAACTAACGCCTAAACTCGTCTTGAGCTAGCGTAAATCTGAATGCGGAACTGTAACGGGCTGATGGCGTTAGGGTGCCCTTTATGGCAACATCATCGGCTACATCTCCACCACATGCAAACAATTGAAACTGTGAATTATTAATTATCCAGGGCAGAATAACATATTTATCCACTTACCATGATTATCTTGGCAAATGTGTATCAAAAATCAGTGGCCACCCTGAATTGTTAACTGTCATGTGACACCCGCAGTCTTCTTCTTTGTAACCCAGTAGGTTAGACGCAACGAGGGCGCATTGCTGCCATCCGTTGGGCAACATTTTATAAGAATGTTTGTAATGTCACGGTCACAGTCTGTACATGGTCATCAAGTTAAATGTTTTGTTTATGTAAATATTATTAAATAAACCTATTGAAAGTTGAGTAGTCTTGTACACTTGCATACTTATCACTATATCGATGCTCCCTCACGTTTTTTGCGTGACAAGTGCTTTTTTTACTGACCCATGGTGAAATGTTAAATATTATTACAATCCAGAAAAAAAACATGTCTTTTTTTTGTATCTCAAAAACTCGTCTACGATTCATATATCAAGATGGAATTTATTCAACATTGAGTGGTTCTCTAATAATGAAAAAACATACATCAGTTATTTTTAACATCTCATCCAAAGCATCCGACTACGTCCACAAGTAAACAAAAAATTTCAATTCCCACAAATCTTAAATTACATCTAAATATTGTATACATTGGCATATAAGGTTCATAATGTAAAAATGATCAAGTGCCATTGCTGCATAATAACAACATCATCGTAACAACAGCTTTTTAAAATTACACTTTTAAAGTTCTTCACAAGTTCATATAAGTCACATTTGCACAAGGGTATTTTTTACTACACAGTGTTTGGGGATCTCAGGGTTTTCATGCAATACAGACATGTTCGATGTTTTCGAACATCAAGCTTCTTAAAGGCAAACCAAATCATACAATTTAACATGTTGTATAGCACATCATGGGATGTATGATCAAAAATTGGACTGCTTACTTAGCATACCAACATATAATATCGATCACAGATCTTCTTTCACCTCCCATTACCGTACTGTCAAATGAAAACTGTTACCATCGATTGTGGGATATGGCTTGAAGTAAAGCAATACTCATACTGACTATGCAACTAAGCTTTAACACGTGTATTCTCTTTGAGATGTAAATGAATTATTGATAGATGGCACCTAATTGACATTACAAGTTATACATCAGTGAGTGTAAATGAAGAGATATGACTGAGGTATCCAAATACTCTTAATAGCATTTTGATTCAAGATTAAATGTTCCCTTTTTATTGCATGTATATATTCTTTTTAAGATTTTAAATGTATTATGGTCTATGGTGGCTAATTGCTTCCATTCAAATTATCCCTCATTGATTCATAGTAGAAAACAAGTGACAAATCAAAGGACAAGGAAGAGGATATTGGTAAATTTGCAAGACCATATTCAAATAATGTTTTCAGTCATGTTATGCATTATATTATATTTTGTAACATATATACTGATAGACACCTTTCTGAACACCGCACTTACTTTTATTAAATAAGGCATATACATTTTCAGCAGTCAGATTGTAAGGAATCAATTAACGTTAAATCTGGATGCAGGGAGGCGGGATCCTCCTTAAGGCTGTTTTTTTCTTCTGCAAAGATTGATGATAGGCTACGCAGAGAGGTGCTTTTTGGAAACGAGTGTCTCTCAGTCTCTCAATGCTAACAGTGTCCCACTTTTCCCCCATGCGTCAAACTACTGCTGATTGGTTGTGCAGGGATGGAAGGCAGAAGCAACAAGATATCCAGTAGCATTCTGGTTGGAAATCACATGTAGATTGCCAATTAAAAGAGAAATGGGGCAATTTGGAGAGCAACTAGCAGACAAGGTTGATAAAGTACAGATAATTTGTACAACCACCCTGCAAAAGCTGTGGTCACTATCCCTTCACATTTGTGTTTCTTCTGCATTTTTGTCAGCAAATTCTGGATAAGTAAATGTGACATTGCCCCCGCTGAACCCATGGAAGCAAGTTGGAAATCCCCTGTCCAAATCACCAAATTCACTTCATTTTCACAGATGGTGGGGTACCCTGGAGCTGAGACAAAGATTCATGTCAACCACAAATTGTCGCACAGGATCTAGGTGCTTAAGTATTGGAGTGGAAGTGAGGAGCTTCTTCAGGCATCACAAGGCAGCTGTGGACCCCTAAATTCTGGACAGTTTGCAGGGACTTTCTTTTAGGAGACTAATGAGGTGACCTACCACAGAACTAAAACCTTGGATGAAACAGTGGTAAAACTTGGAGACCTGGAAGCACTATAATTCCTGTGTTCAGCTTAGTCAGCTTTTTTCTCCTCCATCCTTGCACCCTCTGATCAAAGTATGAAGCCAATTAATAGATGGTGGTCAAGTGAAACTGGTACTTCTCTTACTTGATGTTCAAGGGATTTCAGGATGCAGTGGATGACTGTGAATGTGAATGACATGCTCCTCCAGAGTGGATTAATTAATCAACATGTTGTTGAGGTAAACAACAACCTTGCATCGGAGCATGTCACTGAATGCCTCATGATGAATGTATCAAAGACAGAGAGGGCATAGGCGTGACTAGAGTACTCGACGTGCCTAAAAACAATTCTGACCCGGCCCAACCCAGTGGAGTTGTGACCCAAACCAGGCCTGGCCTGAATCGGTTATCTGATCTCCCGACTAGACCCTGGCCCTTGTTCTGTCTGAATTTTGGTCCAGTGTGCTTGCACACCCTGTGTAGTTGAATGCAGCTATTAGTGGGAAAATAGCGCAGAGACAAGAAAAGATTTTCTGCCTGAGGTTAAGAGAGTCATGTAGGCAGCACTAAATTGTAGTACGAACCATTTCTGCTTCATGTCAATAGAGAAGAAAGAATATAGTGGCATAAAACCTGCTGTGGATAGCAACTAAACTTACGTACTGTGTGAAAGTGGGAGGAGGTTTAATAGCAGAAAGCAAGGTAATAGAAACATGAATAGACTAAACACACAATATCTTGATGCCAGGGTAGACATAGATGTTCTTACGGCTAACAAGACTATTCATGAAAGAAAATTGGCGAGTAAAGAACGTGCCGATTACAATAAAACCACAGCCTGGATGGACCAGTTCTTACTTAACAGATTTGTTCATGTGCAGACAGCACAGCAGAAAAACTGTGCACAGTTATATTTTTATATTTTGGTACAACCAAAGCGTGTACCCTGCCTCTCGCCCTGTTTCGGCTGGAATAGGATCCAGGCGCCGAGACCAAATGGAGAGGGAAACGATTAGAGATGTACTCTTCCACTAAACTCCCTGTTTGATACAATTCACAATATTGTTTTCAAAAAAAATTGTTTAATGAGAGGACCCCCCCCCCCCCATGAAAAAATAAGATAAAGATAAAGATAAAAAAGATAAGATAAAGATACCAAAGACAAATTATGGCTGAAAAAAAATTCCTTTCTTCATTAAACAAAAATTACATACTGTATGGTGGCATACACTCTATTTTCTTTAATATTTTCTTTGTCAAATTATACTTTGCTTTTTTATTTCTGCAGGAGGGAATACACTATGCCAAAAATGCATAAATGATGTATTGGGAAAATTCATTGGGGGACACACAAAAGGACCAACAAATTATTTTGCTTTTATCCTGTTTTGCCTTAGTTTGTGGAGAAGGTTTAGCTAAATTATTGCCAACGCACCCTAGTGTTTGATACATTTGAGTGGCAAGTGGCATCAAAAGAAAGGCAGCACACCTAAATAACCCTATTATTTAAAAGCAACTTTAAAAATGAGAGAACTCTAATGTGCATGGTGTACTCATTGCCAGTTAATAACTTTGCAATTTCCTGAAGGCTTTTGTTTTCTTTCTAAATTATGCCTTGGCTTTTCATTATCTCTGCAGAGAAATGTTGTATCTTTGTCTGTCTTTGTCTCATTACCTTGCCTGTGTGACTTAATCATAGTCCATCCCCATGCCCCTCTCAATCAAGGGTCAATATCAAACCAGCAATTTAATGTGGTGGTATACATAGGTTAATTTTCTTTCTTTTAATGCATACCAGGTGAAACTGCACGATTTTCAAAGATAAGGGGTGAGTGCACACAACTAATATGCCCAACATGAGCGTTGTGCAAAAGTGTGCCTCAGCACGTGTTGCCACAGGCATTTTGCCTATGTCGTCCATGCCTGGACCTGCCACTGCGTTCAATACGATTTTTTTGAAGCAAGGGCATAATTTCTTCAACTATTTAGGGACAAAGAAGAACTAGGCTATGGCGGGGGAAATTGATCATTGATAATAAATCCCTGATCTAGAACCTCCTCGATGTTCTCCTCCACGTCTTGGGTCTCCACTAAGGTTAAATGCAACTGCAAGGAGGAACAGAGCTAGGCAGCAAGTAGATGGAGCAATCCCAAAGAAATTGAGGAAGACCACAAGAGGTCCTCATTTTTAGAGAACACATCTTGCAGGTTTCAGTTCTATGGGACAATTTCAGCTATAAACTGATATCAGATTGTGGGTGAAGCTGATGTGCTCTCCATGGTGGTGGCACTACAAAAACACAGAACTCTGGCACTTTGGTCCCCAGGTGGTGATCTCTCTCCTCATTTAGGAAATTATGAAATTGTGTTGCCAAAACCAGAGGATCACGAGGCCAATCTTGTGAACCAGCGAAGGGACAACCAAAAAGGATAGATTATCCCACATGCACCATACCCATGATGATGATGAGGGGATTGGTGAATTTAATAAAAGCTTCCAATTCTCAGGGAGCTTCCATCCAGAAAATATATGGCAAAATATGCAGGGAGGAGTTGTATGGAAATTTGCAGGAATATGGTGAGAGCCCTGTCAACAAAGTCTCCCACGGCCCCCAATTCATTCAAAGCTGTGTAAAGAACAGAGGAGCTAGGTTCATCACTTGCATTGCTTCTGGTCGAACTGGGCAGCTCTGCGACCAATGGAGGAGCCGCAGTATCTGCACACTCCCAGTTAGTTTCTATGTTGAAGCTCAGCAACGGGGAGACGCGTGTGCACAACTGCTATGATTCTGACTCCCAGCTCCAGTGGGTCAGAGAAGGTTAGAGGTAGATGAAGGGGACAACCAGACTGGTGCAATAGGTTTTCCAGAATAATGGCTAGCAGCGGTTTGATAAGAATAAAAGGTAGCTATGAATTGTCCATTTGACCCCTTTGCTTTTTCCCTTACGGAACCGCTTCATCAAGATGTTTTTTTCCAGCCGTTGGAAATGGCTAAAGTGCTCTAGGTCAATGCCTAAATACCTGCAGAGCAAGCACCCTACTGGAGCTACCGCAGTCACACACTTCCCTCTCTGCCTACCATGGGACTATCAAATATTGTCTTCAGTTTAGCAAACAAAACAGTATATAGCTCAGCTTTTATCCTGTTTTCTCCTAAAGTGTCAAGCAGCAAGGAAACCTCTGTGGTAGTGGAACGTTCTTGAAGCATTTGTAGAGTCTTGTGCATTACTGACCCCAACTGAGTGTGATGCTCACAGATGAGACAACCATGGTCTCCAATTGGCTGGTAAAAATCGAGTCCCTCTGTTGTTTACTTTGAGGCAGTATTCTCCATTGAATCCAATTTGCCTAAATACAAGTGCCGAAGTCATCTATTTAAACAGTACAATATCTGCAAGTAAACTTGGGATCAAAAGTAGGTGCAAGTCCAAAATTATGAAATCCAAAAAGGCCAGGGAACCACGGCATAGGCTGTCCAATCATAAGATGTAGGGGTCCACCAAACAGACTATATTGACAATCTCACTTTTCAATTCTCAATTCAAAGTTAATAATTTATATGATGTACCATTTTCAGAGGAAGGCATAATTTATTAATCTACAATATATTGATGAAGAAAATGTTGTAAAGATGTAGACCCCTTACAATTGAGGTGTTAGATTACCTCAATGCAACAAATAAGTTCCTTCAAAGTTGAGTCGGCCTACAGGGTGTCTGCAATGTAAAAGCAACGTCTTTAAGTACCCTGATAAAACGGGTATACTATGTAACAGCAATGATACATTGAGGATTTATTAACTTTTGCCAGGTGTATGTTTTCCAATTCCACAAATCTGCAGCCAAATATTTTCTTGTATTTTCCAACTCTCTATGTAATAAATGTAAAACAATTACTAGCAACCATAAATAGCACACTGCATCTTTATAAGAATAACAGAAGACATACATGAAAATTCCACCAACTTACTAGTTACTTTGAAAACATTAGTGCGAATGGGTTTTATTATACAAAACAAATACATTCTGTAATATAATCAAATTATTAAATAATAAATTAGCCTAATTGAACTTCTACAGTGGGACATTTTGTCATATCAAAATAATATTTCAGAAAGGCAGATAGCAAGTGTAATAGCAATTTCATTTATGATGGTGAAATCTAAAGAAACATTTATCCTCATACTTTTCCACCTTCAACTTTAAACAGTCATGCTAATAAATTCATAAATACTTTGTAAAAGTACTTTTTTATTATTAAATACTGTTTCTAAAATACTTTAATTAGGAGCGAGGTGCAATTTACAAATTCATGATATTAAAACCCATTAGTGTTTCACTTGACTTGACAGCAATTCAATACAATTATATTAAAAAGCAAGTAGATTAAGTAGGATAAATAATGTATTGAATTTGTTTTCCATCGTGATGTTGCTTGACATGTCATAACTCTCGTGTGCCTTATGCGCACAGTCTGATAGCTTGTCATGTTCAGTCTTAGAGTAGCCAACCTGTTTTCCGTCCCCACACACACACACACACACACACACACACACACACACACACACACACACACACACACACACACACACACACACACACACACACACACACAC
>JAVQJS010015623.1:0-10756 GCA_036024795.1 Galaxias rostratus | reverse complement strand
GTATGTTTCAGTGAGAGTGTGTGGGTGAGTGTGTGTGTGTCAGTGAGTATGAGAGTGTGCATGTGTCAGTGTGAGTGGGTATGTGTCAGTGAGTGTGTGTATGGGTCAGTGAGTGTGATTATGTGACAGCAGAAAGATTGTCTTTCCTAATCAAATTGTGTTTGTAATTTTTAGATGGAACATTAACTTTTTCATGTTATTTAGAACAAATGTATAGAGATATTTTTGGAACACTAATAACTCATCTGGTGTGTTAAATGAACAGAACCACTAGATTTTGGTTGAATTGCCTAACCTAACTATTGATTTACATACTGACATTAGCCACTAATGTACTATCATCTAAAATATTGTAGGTCCAACATTATTCTAATAAACTTTATACTTTAACATTTTAAAATTGCTTTGTGTTCTTGTGTGTCAGAAAGCCCAAATAATATCAGATTTCTTCAAATTTCTACGTTAGAAAAGCCCCGTACAGCTTTCAGGTAATTTGTCCCTGATGAAGTACCGTAGCAGTTAAAAAAAAAACCTGACAAAAAAATAGTCAGAGAGGGTGTTGTATCTTCGTCATAATCTGAAACCGATATATTCAGACGGGTGGATTAACGTTAACGTTATCAAAACATGAAAAGATTAGCTAAACATTAGACCAACAGTTAGTAAATCTAATCATTGATGTAGCCATCCATTCTTGTGGAATATCTTCAAGTACGTACTACGCGGTAGTTTTACTTTTTTTTGCAGAGCAACTGACAAGTATTGTTTATTGTGATTCCTCTGACGGCTGGCAGCGCTAGGCGCGACTGTCAACGCAGAAGAGACCAGGGGGGAAAGTTTACCTGGAATTATAAAGCGTTCGCCGGTTAGCCAGTATTAAACAGGTTAATGAATCGTTTGCACATACAATGCGCAAACTACACCGCATTCCAGGTCGCGGAGCGTGCGCTTTATTTCCTATTTTTACCAATATACGGAGCCGCATACAATTGCTGAAAACTATTTGGCTAACTGCTCAAAACCAGACCTTAGGTTTATTAAATATGCGCCGTTGAGAATGAGTGGGTAGGCTGCCGCTTGATAGCTCGCTGGTAACAGGGTAATGGAAGCCTAAGAATATTAAATGCTGGGGTAGAACGACCAGGAAGGTTTACGCTCCTTTTCGCTTGCTGGTTAGTTAGTGCCATACCTAACGATTTGTTCTCAGATAGAGTAAGTTAATACTGATTTATCTGAAAAGACAACCGTGCCAGTTAGCTATAACTTTTGTGTAACTGTGTTCAGTTTTTGTAAAACCGTCACGATTATGTTGAGAATCCATTACATGGAGCAGTAGAATACGCAGGATTGTCGAAATCAAAATGAGCGCAAAGGTGCACTCCATGCCATCGAAATGACTGCAATGGTTTCAATGTTTTGACGCTTTATCCAGGCAAAGTAGCTTGTTATGTAACGTGCGATTACTATTGGCTTGCTTACTACTGCTACGTATGTAATGTTGTGTTATGGCATGCAAACAACATGCATCAAACCGTTTATATTATTTTTATTATTATTATTATTAACTGCACAACTCTTGTAGCTACAACTTCAGCCAGCAATGTCTGAAAACGCCCCCACGCGAAGCTTGGATGAAATAGACCTCGCTGCTCTGAGGGTAAGTAGCTCGAGATAATAATTATATCTCATGGAATAGTGACAACACCCTTCCTGACGTATTTTGCTTGTTTGTATGCTTTGATTGTGTCTGAAGTAGACCTTCAACCAATACTAATTTAAAATTGCGTTACTTTGTACATTTTGAATAGATATTTTATATCAATTAATAATAACAGAATTAACACCAACATATATAGTTTAGTTATTCATCACTGCTCATTGGTTCTTCCTTATGCCATAATTTCCTGTTGAAAATATGCACATGTATAAAACAACATCCTCATGGGTTTTTGTGCCATCTAGATAATAATTAGAGATCCTCATAGACTGTTTCTTAGGAATTTATTGACAAGGCCAAGGATTACCACACTATCCATCAACTTCCCTTTATTTAGCACGTTAAGTTAGATTGCCACTATATGTTGCTATGACAAAGTATTAAAATAAATATGACGTCAAAGATATATTTTTTGCATTGATATCATGTGCAACGGCAGACATCGATCACGTGGTGCCTCTGTAATCCTTTTCGGCTAAAGAGGTATGGTGAACAACCACATCTAACTCTTTGCAAGCATATGAGAAGCAGGTGAAATTATATCATTTAAAATGACTGTAGGCTATTTATAAGTTCTTTGTTGAGACCACACTATACTCGACCAAGAGTTTGTTTGGCTACTTGGTTACAGAGACTTCGTACGGGGGTTCAGATTCTCTACCAGAGTGCTTGTGTTAGGTCCTTATTATCTTAATGCAGACAACAACAGCATGCTTCGATTATACCCACGGGCTTGGTGGGTTTAACAGTGGCCAAGTGAATAATACACCATCCCACAGGTGGCCTCTGTCTTGATCTTAACGTTCTACAAATGCATTGTCTGCTAGTAGCTAGGTCGTTAGAGTTATGAAAACTGGATGGGTTTGGCTAATGTTCAAGTTGTATTTCTTTACAAAATCAACTATCCTGATCCTGTTGGCACTGTTCTCGTCATACAAAACCAGGTATATAATGACGAGCACCCAGGAAATATTTATGAGCTCGAATGTATATTGAACACTTCTTAGGATTAGACATTCACACCTAGCATTAAATACAGAACAGGGCAATCCAGATAGGCTATGTGAAGGTCAGTCCCAGGCAAATCTGAGCACAGATAAACCACATTGTTTAGACTAAGCTTAGAAACCTATCACTCTAGGTTATAGGCATTTTGTCTCTGTCTGCCGGAATTATTCTAAGAAAGATAGCACCCACTGCTAGAAATGTTTAATGCCCCTTACTGACTATGGTCTCCCTAGATCGATAAACATATTTGGCACTCGTAAACATTTGTGAGCATTCTGCAACACAGCTGCTGATGCCTCAAATTCTGAAATGTAGTTAAATACCAATCTGCTTCAGTGTGTATAGTGCACTGCATTGCCTACTTGCTGTGATTATTGTTGACAGTCATTGGTGGTGCAATCCTCAACACTCCTACCACTCCCACCCTCCCTCTTTCTCTCTCCTCCTTCCTACTCTCTGTGCCGAACGTGGGCGACAATACTGTCTCTCTTTTTCACTCCCAACCCCAGGATAATTACATTAGCCTGAGCTCCTGTACCATTATTCTCTTGATGGCACCCCCCGGCCCAACTGTCTTTTCAGTGTCCTCGTTTGTTCTCTTGCACTGGGCTCACATTTGACCTTCTGTCGTTCACTTGTTTCCTGGTGTCTCTAGGTCACCTGTGCTTTTACAAGGCTCGTTTGCGCATACACGATCCGATTTTGTCGTCCCTCCTATGTGCTTCCCTTTACTTCTCCATTCAGTCTGCCCCTCAGAGTTGCCATGAGCGTCATCTCCCCCTCCTTGTGTTTTCTTCTATCTGTCAGAGACAGCATACTTGAAAGTCAGGAGGAGAGCCATTACTGGAACCAGATGAAAGCAGGATGGGTCACAGTGTATATATATTCTAAGCCCGATACAAGCAACGCCGCCCACACATCATACACCAAACGTATTGAATCACGGTGTGGAAGTGTAACTGGGCTGGCTTCTTTTTTTTGCCCTCTCTAGGGGAAAACGCGATGGCATTTGATATTTAGCCTGAAGTAGCCATTATGAGCTGTACTTATGTCTGTGGTTTGCCGTTGGGATTTTAGTCTGAAAGGCGCTATGAGCCTTTCGAAACAAATGCTGGGTTCCATTTGTTTCCATTACGTGATCTCCTCCTAATCTGTCCTCCTTGCTGGTCTGCTTTGTTTGTTTGTTTGTGTGTGTGTGTGCTTTTTTGGGTTAATCTTTTCAAAGTCTTTTTCTCGAGCCAATCACTGTGATTCTGCTCCTTTTCTACTTCAGGACCCAGCAGGTATATTTGAGCTAGTCGAGGTGGTTGGCAATGGGACCTATGGACAGGTGTATAAGGTAAGTTAAGGGGGAGGCACCGTGACACATTTGAGAGGTTTGGTTTTTAGAAACATTAAACAAGTTAGAACTCAGACTTAGACCAACACAGTGTGGTCCATTTGCAGACAGTCCCTGGAGTAAATCTAAGATTACTGCAAATTAGGGCAGCTTTGTACCCATGTATTCTGGAGCAGGCAAGTCTTAGTAACAAAGACAGGTAAAGGTAGCAAGAGAACGGACAGAGTAATAACTGTCAAACGTTAGGTGGGGGTGAGTGAGAGAGTGGTATATCTTTTTTAAGGGCTCATCTTGGTATCTATAGGTAAAACTACTAATTAAAATATTATCATAGAGATAATAAATATGATCATACCTTTTTATGTCAGCTATGCATCCAACTATGAAAATGTGATTGTTGCGGAGCCAGTGTATATCAGTGACATTATGATACCAGTCTCAGCATACCCCTTATTTTGTTTTAGGAGCAAACATGGCCCCTATGTGCTAAGATGGAGTCTGCTCTCCCTTCTTGCAGGGGCGTCACGTGAAGACGGGCCAGTTGGCAGCCATCAAGGTGATGGACGTGACCGAGGAGGAAGAGGAGGAGATCAAAGCCGAGATCAACATGCTGAAGAAGTACAGCCACCACCGCAACATAGCCACCTACTACGGCGCCTTTGTTAAGAAGAGCCCTCCTGGACACGACGACGCGCTCTGGGTCAGCCCACGCCACACGATCACGGAGGTTCCAGGCAGACACATGTTCAGAATCTCCCCAAGCAGGTGGGCTAACTGTGGGTGTGTTATGTCCCCATAGCTGGTGATGGAGTTCTGTGGGGCAGGCTCAGTGACCGACTTGGTGAAGAACACAAAGGGCAACACGCTGAAGGAGGACTGGATCGCCTACATCTGCCGAGAGATCCTCAGGGTGAGCGCGTAGCCACACCCCTACCAGCTAGCCCTGGCATGTTCTCTTTTTCAGATGCTTGTGTGAATGTAATGCAAATGTGCTATCAACAACCAGCTTGATTGACGGAGGACTGAAGCTTGATTTAAGTTGATGTAAATCTCCCCCCTCACCTAAATCGACGGATGTTTTCCTTCTCCGAGTTCCTGACCGACCCAACTCTTATTTCCCCAGGGTCTGTCCCACCTCCATCAGCACAAGGTCATCCACAGAGACATCAAGGGCCAGAACGTGCTGCTCACAGAGAATGCGGAGGTCAAGCTGGGTCAGTGCGTCTGCACTTCCCTCTACTCAATGGCTGTCATCTGTTTCACACAAGAAAAGCGTCTTGAATCTCTGTAACAGAACCCTATATAACACATCTGAACTTCTCTTGCCTCCTATCTCGCAGTGGATTTTGGCGTGAGCGCTCAGCTGGACCGCACGGTGGGCCGGAGGAACACCTTCATAGGAACCCCCTATTGGATGGCGCCCGAGGTCATCGCCTGCGACGAGAACCCCGACTCCACCTATGACTACCGGGTAACTTTCCTTTTCTGAACTGACCACTAATAACTGTGTGTGTGTGTTTTTGTCTGTGCACACAGGTCTTGTGTGCCCTTTTATCATTGCTTCAAACAGCCGCCATTTGTGCAGAGTGACTTGGTGACACTTTGTGTGGCGTGAGTGGTTGGCTTGTGTGCTTTACATCTGCTTGTTTTTGTGTGTGTGTTGAAGAATTGATGATGTTCATTTTGTGTCTCCACAGAGTGATATCTGGTCCTTGGGGATAACTGCCATAGAGATGGCCGAGGGAGCTCCCCGTGAGTACACACACACACAAACACACACTATCAGGGCCAGCCTTCTGTTCCTCCCTCCTGACTACTTTGTTTCCCTCATTTGCGTATTCGTTCATTCATGGACAGCAACAGCTCTCCATTGTGTCTACGACGCCGTCTATTATTTAGGTCTACACATTCTACATACACTACTCCTGGCAGGTGTGTGTGTATCTCTTTGTGGCCTAACACCGGGCACGACTTGACTTACTCAGTTGTGGTTTTGAAGGCCACTGGCTCATTTACATGCATTGTGGAGAGTTGATTGAGGGGGCCATTGGTCTGACGTACAGAGACGGGAGGGATTGCAATAAATGATATGATATCCAATGGCAGAGTTTGTCCATGCCCATTGATTACAGTGGCGGTTGGCCGTCTGACTGATGTAGCATGTGTCCGTCTGTGCGATACATTGTCTTGCCGCTACGTCTCCATTCTCTGCTGGGGCCTCGTGCTACGCTGCCGAGGCCATGGCTTTTTTTGTTGATGTGCCGTCGTGCATTATGCAAACACCTACTTCCTCACATTCTCAAACGGGTTGTTTGTGCTGCCGAGTCTCGAGGCTGCAGCTAATAGTTCTTGCTAGCTGGGTTGACCCGCCTAACCGCTCAACCCTTTAGGTTGGAAGAGCCTATAGAAGTTTGACCGTTTTCCAGCTTTCCATTTACCAGAAGCTTCAGGCTTGTGGAGAGTTACAGACTTTAAAGGGCATTGTATGACCACACTGTGCTAGCTACACATATGTGTTGGTGGTGAGGATATGCTGGCACTGTCAAGCATGTTTCCAGTGATATAGCTGCTGCTCAAATGTAATACATTTCTTAAGCCAGTATCGGTTGTGTAGTAAAAGTGTCTATCTACCAAACAAACGGCTATTTATTAAGCGGCTTAAGAGCTTACTGAACAGGTTTAGCCTTCAACACTGTGAGGACAAAGGCTTATACCTCTGCATCCCCACTCAATGGCAGCAATAAGGCAGTGAGAAGGATTGAAAAAGAAGGAGGGGAAAAAGATGGTTGTCAAAGGTGGCCTTCACTGTTCAACTTGCTTTATAAAATTGATCTTTGTTTTGTCATTTGTGCTCCTCTCATGTAAAGTGCCTAATGTTTGGGAAAGCGCTGTATTGATATAGTGTATAAATATAGTGTTATGCATCTGCGGATTCAACGATGGAACGTTTGGGAAGATTTGGTGTAATTTGGAATATCTGAAACTAGATTTGTGGTACATTAAGGTGTTGCTGCATGAGATGCATGTTTCATTTCAATTTGCATGTGCAATGTATCTGCTTCACTCTGCGCTCCTGTTGGCCCACGGCTGGTGATTCATACTGGTGTATATTGCTTGATGCTAATGTTTTTTGAAGGCCCCTCATAACCCTCTCTGTGTTTCCAGCTCTGTGCGACATGCACCCCATGAGAGCCCTTTTCCTGATCCCCAGAAACCCTCCACCCAAGCTCAAGTCCAAAAAATGGTGAGTGCTGTTATTTCCAGCTTTAGTTGTGAGCTGTTTCTTAACTTGGTGACTGTGATTTTCTCGAGCATGCTCCCACCCTCCCGCTCCCTCTCTGCCTGTACTACAGTGGCAAAAGGCTTATGGCTGCTCTGAACGCCAACATTTACGTCTAACCCCAGCTAATCGCAGCAATTACGTAAAAGTATCATCTCAACTTAAATAACTCGCGTTCTGTCACATGTTTTTCTTTTCTGATGGCGAGTGCGGAATTTTACAGTTCTCTGTCACATACACACGCTAAACAAGACGGCCTATGTGCTCTTGTGAAGCCGACTCACAGAGAGGTGCCATTTCTCAGGCTTGTTGGCGTCAGTGTGATTGCCAGTTGACACACAATGGCCAAGAAGCAGCGAAGAAATGGCTTTCATAAAAGGACCAACATTTTATATGGGAGGTTGTTGTTATTATTGAAGTTGTCTATTTTTATTTCATACCACTTGCCGATGCACACACATGCCTGCCTTGTCCCTCTCCTATAAGTCTCTAAGGCTGTCAAAATGGCTGAAACGGAACCAGGCTCTCCATCACTCCCCCGTCACCCTTTCCTTTGTTAAACCGACGTCGCTCCACATCCGCTTCCCCGCAGGTCCAAGAAGTTCATGGACTTCATCGAGGGCTGCCTCGTGAAGACCTACACCAGCCGCCCGTCAACGGAGCAGCTCCTCAAGCATTCGTTCATCAGGGACCAGCCCACCGAGCGCCAGGTGCGCATCCAGCTCAAAGACCACATTGACCGCACGCGCAAAAAGAGAGGAGAGAAGGGTAAGAGCTCTGTGGGCGGGAGATGGCCATGAATTCTATTTGATCTGCGTTTGTCAGGTCTTTTCTTATATTTATAGCTACAGGCTGAATCCTCTTTTGATTTGGTTCTGTTAGGCGGCTGTCGTTGTGATTACTTTGTTACGTTTGTGCCATCCTTGTTGATGTCGTAGACTCTTGTGACTGTTGCTGAGGGAGTGTTCAGCCGAGTCGGTCAATGACAACCCGGCAGCATTTGATATGTTTCAGGCACAGCAGGCATTATGTCCCCTTATGTGTATTTGCAAATCAGCTATAGCTTTTGGATTGTTGACGTCAATACATTTCAGGGTTCAACCAGGTAGTGTGGTGCGTTGAGGTTGGACTTTAGCAAATATTCTTGCTTTTTGCTTTAGATCAAACTGTCACTCAATAATAAGTAGCATTAAATATGAAAAAATTATTTGCTATCCCTTTGCTGTGGTAATCCATCATGCTCTGTCTCTACCTCTCTCTGCTTATATCTTTAATGCAACCACTGCCTCTTTTCCTTGATTAGAAAGGAGGTATAGTTGTGAATACATTTATCTAAACCTGACTGTTTCATGCGATGTGTAGTATTCTCAATTGGGTCTGAAAAATAACATTCCAAGCCGGCAAAGATTCAGACTCAATCAATCTCAATACACAATATTGAGTATCAATACACATAACATTGATAATAAGGCTTGACCCAATGGCAATGAATGTTGTCAAGATTCATCCTCTTATCCTCCGTGACCATTGAAAAGGTCTCCATGAAGTTGACTTACAGTGGGGGCTAGCTCAACATGTTGGTCAGGAGGTGTGGGTAGAGAATAAACGGACTGCTCCGTCCAAACCAATCATCCCTGAATTTGTATTCTCTGCAGAGGAGACGGAGTATGAATACAGCGGCAGTGATGAGGACGAGGAGAATCGCGGCGACGAACGAGAGTCAAGGTAAGCAGCGCCTCCCAACAATGACCTGCTGATCCCACCAATATAGCAAACGTTTAACACTGCTGTGGACTAAGCTCACCATCCCACCTCTGTCTTCCCATGTTTCCAGTAGCTCTATCCTCAACGTGCCGGGCGAGTCCACACTGAGGCGGGGTTTCCTGCGGCTGCAGCAGGAGAACAAGGAGCGCTCGGAAGCCTTGAAGAGACAGCAGGCCCAGCTCGCTGCACAACGCCGGGACCCTGAGGAGCACAAGAGGCAGCTGCTGCACGACCGGCAGAAACGCATTGAGGAACAGAAGGAACAGCGCCGCCGCCTGGAAGAGGTAACAAACGGTCACAACAACAACACCATGGTGTTGATACAGGAAACGGTATTCAACTTTATATCTAACATTAACAAATGTATTTGGCCTTGTCCAAACCTGTGCAACATGCTGTGTTAGATAGCTAGCTTTTTTCTTTAGTCTGAAATTGCTGCTATGAAGACTAAATTCAGAACAGAAAATAAATTGGATTAAACTTTGAGCTAATATTCCAACCTAACATGTTGTGTTTACAAGACATATCTGCTATATGCAGACACTTGCTAAATAATCTCAACAGGTGTTGCTATGTTAAGGCAGTCAACATAAACCCAATTACATATAAATATAAATCCTTTACAGTTTGCCATTGTATTTTATAACACTAGTATACTGTATCTGGCGTAAGACTCTCTTTTAGACTCAAGTGTTTCAATGTAGCTACTGAGTTGTCTGTTAGGCACATATTAGGCAAACTTTGCTGTTTACTACAACCTGATTGATCACTCACTATCTGGGTTTAGTTCAATTAAATTAAAGTCTCCCTCGCCAATATCCAATTTTCTTCTTGCAGTTCCCCGAGGATATCTGCAAACAAGCACAAGCACAATTGTTACTCGCACTTATCCCCACTCTGCTGCACAGCACAAGAAAGATTAACATTTATTTGTGCTATTTAAGTTCCAACTAAGGTGTTGCACCTCTTTTGGTAGCTCTATTGGATTTTATGTGAATGTGGGAAAATAATTATGAAGCTTAACGTCGCAATGTAAAACACGAGAGCTTAACAAGACGTTTTGTCACAAAAAGTTCCAAAATAACAATGCTTGCATTTACATATTTACTCAAATTGTTATGTTTTATTCAGCAGGTGGCAACTTGTTCAACACCAGCCAAGTCCAGTGTTCACGTTTTCAACACATTTCTCATGTCTGATTCGATGGCAGGAAGTATATTGTAGTCAGTGAGTTATTAACACAAGGTCAGGAATCGATTTTCCATGTGGGAGGGAAAACCAAGATAATATAATAGCTCAGTTCACAGAAGAATATTCATCTTTAATTAGCAACATCAGACGGGAGGACAAAGGTTTTGAATGTAATACATGTCATAAATGAACTGGAAAGCTTTTCTTTTGAACAACAAAGAGCCAGCGTCTCCAAGGGGAGTTGTTTTAATAGAGTTGGAGGCTCTCATTGAAACCGTCTTAAAACTATTCAGGCCGATGCCAATTAAATGAACAACTGGCCAAGTGTTTGAATCACTGAGCAATGCAGTCTGAGGCCAGAAGCTGACTGCAGTAGATGTGTGTGTGTGTGTGTGTGTGTGTGTGTGTGTGTGTGTGTGTGTGTGTGTGTGTGTGTGTGTGTGTGTGTGTGTGTGTG
>JAVQJS010015615.1:15000-18516 GCA_036024795.1 Galaxias rostratus | reverse complement strand
GTGGGGGCGGGGGGGGTCCCCCCCCCCGCGCGCGCGGGGGGGGGGGCGGGGGCCCCCCCCCGGTGAGACCAGTCTGTAACACAAACTCAAATACAGGTGGGGAAGACTCGTCTGCAAGGGCGCTTTAGAGAGATACTCGATGGCAAAAAGACGTGAAATTCAGTTTGGCCCATCCACGTTACCATGGCAATGTTGGACCGTGCTCCCCCTGCCTCTGTGCTCTCCATGAAAGGTAAGATTCCTGCTACTAGCAAGGCAAACATTTACATGAAATGACTGTCACCAGCCACAATTCCATCAATAATACAGCGTGCTGAACCGGGAAGCACTCGTGTGCTGGAGAATTCCGTACACACGAGTGTTTTGAAAGCCTTTGTTTTGTCGGGAAGAGAGGAACACATATTTGAACAGAGAAAGCAATCTTTTTGGTTGGCTTCAACAAAGTCCTAGCCGTGTTACTGTTTAGCGGGCGCTGGAGCGGGCCATGCTGCTCCCCCTGCCGTGTCTCATGTCAGCCGTTTTGTGAGACAACTGATCCAATTCACTGTTCTGTTTGTCAGCACAGTTTGTTTTTTCTAGTCCCCCCGCCCCCGCTCGTCTCCCCCAGGCATTCCTTTAGCGTTGATCTCGTTCAAGGCAGAGGCAGTGGTGGTGGGGTGGGGTGGGGTGGGGTGGATGGGAGGGGGGGCAAGCAGACTCTGGGGCCGTTCCACCAGCGTGCCTCACAGCCGGTACAAATACCCCCACAAACCCCCGCTCCATTGGTTCGACCTAAAAAAAAAACCTTCAGAGTTGACTGGCCGCAATACAAAGATGCTCCTGAGTGAGGTTCTTCCCACAAAGTTTGGAGATGGAACAGACACCGAGGAGCAGGAGTCACAACCTCCAGCGTGCATAGTTCCGGGGGAGTGGTGAAACGGGTTTCCCCCCACCGGTTTGTATATAGAGCAGAACTCCTTCAGGTTGTGAGTCATCCCATTTGTCAAGATCCCAGGCCTTGCTGCAGTGATTGTTCATAAGAGGATAGTCTGGCCATGCTTGGGGCGGAGCCCAGACACTGTGTCCCAGTCGCTGTATGCTAATGTGACTCCTATTGGCTTATTGATGGGAGGGTGGACCCCGGTGGCAGTGGATGTATCCACGGGGGCCCACCTCCACGCGACAGCCCTGAGTGGTGACTGTTGACCTGGAGGAGCACAGAGCCCCGCGGCACAAGGCGCTTTGCATGGTTGACAACTTGGCCTTTTCCAGATGACCTCGCGGAAAGAAACAGTGAGGGGAGGGAGTGAAGGACGGAAGGAGAGCGGCAGACCCATACGGGAGAGGAACGGAGCACGAAAATAAAAGTGCGTCATGAAATCTAAAACAAAGTGTTGGTGCTCTTGTCATCTCACATTTACTTTGGTTAGGCTGCTCAGTGTGGCCTCCTTCAGAATCATTTGTTAGACATGAATATCGCAGCTTCGCACAGACACCCTCTTTTCCTTTGTGCCAATATAATCGAGTCTATGGAGGCTGGTATTATTTTTGTGTCCATTTTTAGAACATTCTATTTGAATGCTGGTTGTTTTTAATCAACGACGTTGTGGCAGGGCCGAGCGAGGACATTAGCGGTGTGACATTGTCATTTTCCACCTAACAATAGCACCTGAGGCCACAACGTCCGCCCAACCGGCTGGGTCTGAGGACGGAGGCCGCCACAGCTTGGACTGTTAGAAACATGAGATTGCAAAGGCCCACAGTCAACGCTTCACTTTCCATTACTATCACAGGCTTAATTAGATGTCACGCTAATGTTACAGTGGAGAACGCACGTATCAAGCTCTGTGTTTTTATGTTACATCAGCATGGCTTTTCCTATTGCAGTTTCAAACCCTCATACTGGAACAAAAAGGAAGATATATTCTCTACCAGAAAGAGAATGCCGACACAAACATTTAAGAAGTTTAGTATAAGCCGGAACACAGAGTTGATTTTGTTTTTTCTAATGGTTTTCTTCCCTGGCCAGAAGTTTTGAACGTGATCTTAATCTCTTTAGGTGAAATGCCTTCAAAGATAATAGAGGGCCCTCTGAATAAGGCTAATCTGAAGGAAAAAAAAGGAGGCGGGGAAATACTGAGTGCTGGCACTGGCTGATAAAAACATGGTTTTTGTGCCGTTTTTTCTTCCTGTTTGAGGACGAAACAGTCGCCTTTTAAGAGTGCAAACCTTTAATCAGGAGGCAAGGTGACCGCCTCACACTCTGGTTATCAGGCTGGCTCAGAACACACACACGCACACACACACACACTCACACAATTTAACAAAAACCTTGACAGAAAAATACTTTTTCGTAAATATTCACACCCACAGACTCGTTCTGCCCTAATAGTTTTCAAGATGAAACGTTTCCAGACAGATTTTTAAAGCGCTGTCAAAGTTCCCCTCACAAAGTCACATGCAACACATCCAAGGTTCTGCATGCCGAATGACACCCAAAGACCCTTTGATTATGTTTTAGAGAATATTTCAATTCTGTGGGAGGCAGTCATTTTTCTTCTTCACTTGTTAAAAATACAGCTCTTAACTGTAAAAGGAAATTACCAAGCCATTCTGTTTTGAAGCAGAGTGGAATTTGCCTTGCTCAAAGATCCTTCTGCATTCCCTGAAAGACCTTTTGCGTACACACTTCATTCTGTAAACCAAACCAAGCTATTAATGGCACGAATATACCGTTATAAGTATTTTACTCTATCTTCAAAATGCGCAACTCGGCGTAGAAATTACTAACTGGATGCAAATGTCCCCTTTGTAGGCGACAACGCCAATCAGAATGTACTGTTTTGAGGTCTTCTACTTTAGCGAGTGCTTTGAGCTTGGAGATGGATCTGAGAGATCGCGGCGACACTGCAGACGATGGCAGCCTCCTCTTGTGAACCAGCTGATTTGTCGCAAACATCCCGACTGGTGCAGGGTGGCCATGACGCATCAGTCAACTTCAGAGCACCATATGTGACGCTCTGTGTCGGCAGTGGAGATCCGTCTCTGGGAGGGGAGAATAATGCAGCCGCAGTGGGGGCTTTGAGGATTGCTTGCGTTTTCATTAATTGGAGAAAGTTTTTGTTGAGTGATTAAACAAATATTGCTACGAAAGCGTGCCTCGTGTTTCCAATATCTTGAATTAGTACATTGCCCAGGAATGTCTAATTTTGGCATTTCAGAAAAAATAATCTACATATTCACACAACTAGTTATAATATTCAAGAATACCTATGGAAACTATTTTTATTTTAAACATCTTAAATTACACTTTTACAGGTCTTTTCTTATCAACAATTAAATGAAAACTTTACACTATGTTCTTGGGACAAAGGTATCAAGAAAGGGCATCTATTAGTAACCCTGCGGTTGTCTCCTTGGCGTGTGTGGTGTTAAAGCGCATTGCTTAACATCCCTTTCCTTTCAGATCCACTGCCAGATGTTTGGACCATCCATGGAGTACAACACGGAGACACTCCTTGCTTTCTCTCACCATTT
>JAVQJS010015615.1:0-10000 GCA_036024795.1 Galaxias rostratus | reverse complement strand
GCATGGTGAGCACATGCACCTGGCGCTTTGACGAGCGCCACCTCTACAAACATGTTTTAAATCCAATGGTGTCTTTCTGTCACTGTCGATTCTGACAACAGTATGTAGTTTGTTATAACTTAGTTTAGACCAACAGAGTCAATGTTGTTATCATACAAACAAACAAATTAAGAAATGTCATTACTTTAAATTATTATTAATAATAATACATAATATTTGTAAAGCGCTTTTCAAAACACTCAAAGACACTGTTAAATTGGTTATGTCGCACCTTCTGCAGGACCCTCAGGACCATAAGATCTGCCTGTTTGAGTGTGTGAACTTTGAGGGTCGTAAGATGGAGGTGTGTGACGAGGACATCCCCAGCCTCTGGTCCTACGGGTTCCAGGACCGCGTCTCCAGCCTCCAGGTCACTGGCGGAACGTGAGTCACCTCCACCTGCATTCACCTTATCTGACGAACGCTCCTAGGCCTTCACGAGGCTCAGCGTGTCCCACCGTTGTGTTCATTTTAGCAGCAGTCAAGTGATTTAAAGTTGCGTCAGATTTTGATTAATTTAAGTGAGACATGCCCTGTTTGATCTACACAAGAGTATGAGCGTATGTAAATGTGAGCATGTGTAATAAACCCATTCAAAGTTGTTATTTATTATTAACCTGTCTATCTTTCTGCATGTCTGTCTCTTTTTGTTTCCTTGTCTCCTCCCTGCAGCTGGGTGGGTTACCAATACCCCGGTTACCGTGGCTACCAGTACGTGTTTGAGATGGGTCCTTACAAGCACTGGAACGAGTGGGGCGCCAACCACCCCCAGATCCAGTCGATCCGCAGAGTCAGGGACATGCAGACACACCGTAGAGGCTGCTTTGAAATGACCATGTAAAGTGGGTGGGGCCAAACGGCCGGTGCAGGCAGGACAACAGGGGACAGAGAGTAACCAGGGACTTGGGGGCATAGTTGTCTAGGGTAACCATCACCTTGGAAACCCTTTTTGACTAGCCACGTGGCCATGTAATGTTGATAGCGGATCAGTCAGCTTATGACTTGCTGCATTACTATCACTTTTATGGGTAGAGCTGCACAGCAAACCATAGGTATGAAAGTTGTGAATAAATCTGACAGCAATGCTCACTGCCCCATGACCCGATATCATTTTAGCATTCATAGTGACATTTATGACGAGGAATTATAGAGGGGTTTAGATCATAGAACATAGTTTTATTAGTTTTGTGTAACTTAGTTGTTTCCAACCTGCTGCATTAGATTTAATTAATCTACTTTCTTATGTGTTTGGTTAAACGATGCCGATAACCCGGTTCAGAAACCATTCTTCTCCTAATGCGGTCTGTGACCGGTTGTACACAGAGAAAAGTAATTTCTCTCACCAACCTGTCTCAAAGCTACCACTGACAGATCTGTCCTGTCTAAGACTTGTAATAAGCTTCCTTGGACACAAGAGGGCACTGTTTGGCCTATTCTCATATCATGGCCGCTAGAATTGCACCTCAACCAAAGCATCGCACATTCGCTCTTAAAATAGATTAATTTAGTTTAAGACAGTGCATGTGAGTCTGCTCGGTGCAGAAACTGGTGAGCTTTGGTAGTTTTTACTGACATGCCAACCTTTTGGCAGACCCCCTTCTCCTTATTTAGATGGGGACTTTCCAGAAGACTTGTGTTATTATATTACACTCTTTCTCAGGGATGCTGGCATCTGGAATGCAACTTTCCAATGGAAACACAAAGAAATACATACAATGAATAAAGATTTCAAACCTCAAAACAGAAAAAAAAACTCCTCTTGTTGTTTTCTTGATGATTTCAACCAACCACTTTCTCATTGGTTTAGTGAACAAATTATCAGTGCAAGGCAAGCTGATTCCTTGGTGAAAAGTAGGCTGACGTTTATTTATAGCCTATTGCGACTTATGTGACAAAACCCACAAAATCAGTTAGTTAGATTCCATTGAAAAATCTGAACTGGGGGACATGTTGGGGATTAGAAATACTAGTATTGCAAAAGATGAGTTGAAGCATTTGCATTAATAAAAGAAAAATGGTTGTCTGTCTCCCATGTGTTGGCCCTGTGATAGACTGGCGAACTGTCCAGGGTGTACCCTGCATAAGATAAGCGGTATAGCTAATGGATGGATGGATGGTTAAAAAAATATGAAAATTTCAAACGGCAGTATCAGGATTTCAGCATTTATTTGGACCCGATGGAGTTCGCAACAAAAAAAAAAAACGCTTGGAGGGACTTTGTTTGCAGCCAAACGTAAAGCAGCATCTTCATGGATGTTTTAAGAGGAGTGTTCCCTTATCACCAAAATTGTGAAAGATACTCATAGTTTAAGCATAAGTTCACTGTCATGAGTTTTTCCGTTTCTATGTATTTATTACCGATATAAATTATTAAACATACGTCGGCCAACATAGTATTTGTGTGGTTATTAGGTTATTTATTTACACTGACTGTATAACCAGTATGGGTAACATAATTCAAGGTAACGTGGAAAGAGGATATTTGGATTGTACATATTATGACAAAATTAAGCGAATAGATGACACAGCACTTTTGTCATCCAAAATACTGGTTTCCAGGTGAAGTATTTTAATGCAATATCATTGTGGGTAAATTTGCGGTGAGTTGACATATTTGACAACGTAAATGTTTGTTTGGATGACACACAATCCGGGACTGCCACCTAGCGGCCACCATTTTACTGTTTACACCACATATGTCTGAATAAAAAAGGAACGATCAAGTGATCTGTGGAGTGTGGAAGTCAGGTCATGTGACTAAGGTATGGAGGCGTAGCCACTAGCGAGTCGAGCAAGAGCGACGTTCGGTAAAAACACAGAAGCAACAACATCCAGCAACGGAGAGCTAGCGTCAGAGCACTCATAACGGATTGCTCAATAACGGAGTACCTTGTCATTAAACTCAACGTTTACTTCTTGCATTGCAATGAAATGAGGGTAATATGGGGGCCAAAGAGTCAAGGATAGGTTTCCTGTCGTATGACGAGGCCGTCAAGAGGGGTAAGTCGAAAAGCGTGGGTTGGCTGGTGTTAGCTAAACTAGCTAACGTTAGCTAGTAGAGATAAATCCGTTTACTCCGGGAGTAGTACGCCGTAGAGGAGAATGTTTTTCGTCTGCTAGCAATGCAGCCAATTGTCTAGCTTGTCTAACCTCGAAGGGTAATGAGTTTAAAACTGACATTTTAAAGGGGGAGTTGACAATATTGCCCCCACAACACAGAATAACTGTTAGCCAACGTTAAATTAATATTCAACGTTGCGTTAATTCAGTGTCACTGAAAGCAATACAAATTGTTGACATTGCAATGCAAAGCCATCGAAACATACACACCTTTATTTAAATATAGGCATTGACAACTATTGAAACAACAGGTGAGTTAAATACGCTAGCGTTAGCTTGGTAGCTTGCAGGCCAAATTACAGGACGAAGCTAACTGGTGTCATTAAGCTGGCTGGCAAACTGTCAAATCTTGTCATGAGACCTGTCAAGATCCGTATATGTTTTAAATAACGCCCTTTCGTATTCGGATTTACTTGTTTTTAAATGTTTATGCAGCGTTATATATCTATAAATATATATATTAAATAATTAGATCGGACAGTAGTTATCCATTCTCAGGCAATGCATGTCTAAATCTAAATTATGAATTATGAATAGCGAAATATTCCATAAATTCATACCTGGGCTAATTCAGATATTACCGAATGTGTTCATTCTTATCGAAAGCATGATGTCGGAGATGTCTCTAAAGTAAAGGTATAATCATCCACTGTCAATTTCTTATGCATGCTTGAGACAAAAGTAAGATTCAGTGACTTGTTATCAGAAAATACTTGGAAAGAATCTTGCCCGGGATGGCATTCTAGGTGTACTTTGATCGTGTTGGTGTGATCAGCAGATTGTTGGTTCCCATGTAGAGTTTGTTGCAGTGTTTCAGTTATTGCACATATCTTTGACATAATAAAGAATGTATATTTCTAGATGTGTATAATAAGGAAATGCATCCCGTTTGTCCCTTTCCAGTAAATACCCAAAGCACAAGGATCATCAGTCATTAGCATGATTTGTCATGACCCCATGTGACCAAACATTGAGAAGATCAATGGTCTTTAAGGCCATCACCTACAGCAGTCACATGACTGTGCTCCGTGTCCCCACTGAAATGAGATGAGACTCTGATAACAACAGCGGAGATTAGGAGGTGGTGCTTACTGCTTGTGGAGCCGTGGCGCAGCGCAGGTGCACGCCCTCCACACACTTGTTAGCTGTAACTAAAGCTAGTCTCATTTGTTTTAATATCAATTTGTGTGGATGCATCTTTTTGTTGCTGGTGGTTTGTATAGCACAGCGGACCCTGCTACCAGTGTAGATGAAGGTTCCTGTTTTGGTTTACCGGGCCACAGTGGATTACTAAGAAAGCCTTGGTGAAGGTTTTTTTTTTTTTTTTTTTTTTTGGAAGAGACGAAACCACTAATGACATTAGTGAGAACTGTGTTGTGCTGCTAACTGGTCTCTGTCTAGTGTGACGTCTAGCTGATCCATGGCTCTTCTTGTGTTAGGTTGTGATGCAACGTTTTGACGCACTGTTTATGCAACGTTGTGTTTCAGAATCACCACATCACACACCACATCATCAAGTTTTATACGAAATATCTTTTGAGTAACCTAACTGTAGGCTGGCCCTTTGCAGGCTGAGCAATTTAGGGTGTCTAAAGACATCGTGTTTTATTTGTTTACCTCAACATTACCGTCCAATGCAGCCGACTGCAGTCTTGTTTTCGTGGGATGTGTGATGCAGTGTGTCACAACTCGCCCACAGACAGCAGAAGACCTCTATCATCCTGTATGGAGTGAGGAGTCACCACCATCTCACACTGTAATTTCACTAACCTCCCACCTCATGTGGCCTGTCTCGGCACTGGGCAGTCAACACCGGTTGTTGCTTTCCTACACGGCTACTCGCTTATTTGGGGGAATGGCGGGTAGCAGTTACCGTAGCAACGAGGACTTTGTGGTTGCCAGCCATCATCTGGTCCACTTTTGCAGCTGCCAGCCCGAAACATTTTAACATTATTCAACCTCAGTGTTAAGTCATAGGGGTTTGACCTGTAGACCGAGTTGGTTGAGCTGTGGCGCTGGTTGTTGTTAGTGTGGAGGGGTAAACAGCGCCTTAGGCCACTTGATCGCTGGTTAGCCCAGCCGCTGTGGTCAGCCTGAGTCAGTCTGTGTCAGCGGGCCTTGTTTTCATCTTCGTTGGACTGAGTAAGCATATTCAGGTCACTTTGCATGGGCCCCTTGTGGTTTCTTCCCTATCAGTCTCCACTGTGGTTTCAGGAATTTCTATTTGCCTAGTGCCACCAGTTTCCAGTGAGCACACAAGTATGCAGATATGGTTGGCCTCGTTGGTTAGCGTGACAGTGCTCTGTTTTCAAAGTAGTGGGTTATCCATGGCCTTATCAATTGAATATGTGCCACATGTTTTACCTATTCAACCTTGAGGAGATATTGTGGTAGTGATAGCTAACTCTAATTCCAATCCAACTCAACTTTGTTTACAAAGCACATTTTACAAAACACGACAATTTACCAAAGTGCCGTGCACAGTTACCGTCTTAGCACTAAACAGTCATAACATACATAACAAATCTACACAGAGCATAGACCTCCAAATGCATTAAAAGCCATTTCTAGATAGTAGCATCTGTAGCTGTTGCCTGGTAAGGATTGAATCACCATTGAGGGAAACAGAAGTTGAACTGACGCGACCTAATGCATTTGCATTCGGCTCCCAGCGCTACTCCCTATCGAGTTTGTTTCCCACTTGAGGCTGATGGCAGCCCAGGCTGGGTTGGTTTCACCACCATCCCCAAGTCCTCTCTGTTATGACAGGGGATGCAAAGCTTTGAGAGAGCAACGGATGGTGTGTGGATGGCGGCCAGTGTCTGCCGTTCTTCAGGTGACCAACTCTGGTCAGTATGTTTGACTGTGTATTTTGGGCTAGGCCTACATCTTTAAAGCTTGTTGCTTTTCAGGTAAGGCCGTATCTCCGTGAGGCACTAGGGAGTGTAGGCCTGGTCAGTCACGGAGAATCAGCTCCATTGTTTTCCCCCTGCACTGCATAGTGGCCTTTGCAGTTAACGCGTCCCCGGCGTCCGGAAATACACGCGTTACGTCAAAGCATCACAATGCACACACTGTTCCTCCTTAATTTGGGATGCTGTGTTTACTTTTTCTCATTTGCATCTAATTGCAGCAGTTTTGTGATGTTAGTAACAAAGTGGGTCCTTTGTCATGTAACATACTGGTTATGTCTGGAAGGCCAAATCTACAGACAGATGATTCCCCCCAAACATGAGATGAGCCTCTGTAGTTCCTATTGTAATCAAAACATCCGTTTTTCACACTTTGGCCAGATTGGAATTGTAGATTAAACTCTGAGTAAACGAATACTGCCATGAGCCCTGGAATTCTTCCATACGATCCAAGGAGCCCTACATATATTTAACAAAGGAAGGAGGAGGCATCAGAACCTTTGGTCAATACAGTAACTGTGTCAAACGTTCAACTTGAAGCTAAAGACTTATCTGTTTATCTGTTTTTTATTGTTTTTAGTTGTTGTTTTTTTTAACGTGTAAAGCGAGAGAAAATACTCGTTCTCTCTTTATTCGAGGTCGTAGGTCACAGTCAGCCAGCAGCGTTAAAGCTCCAGCATCTGTTTCACAAAGAACAAAGCTACGTGCGTGTGTCAGCCCTGATCACTCCCCGATAGGAGAGATGCCTGCTGTATTGCCAAGTGGGCTGCTGCTCTAACAATAGGTGCTGGGCTGTATTGTTTGCCTCTTCCATATCAGCCTCTGGCACAGCTCGTAAGTGTACACGAGGTCAATTCTCGACGCCTTTCCCATTTCTACATAAGGCGGCGCTAGTCTCTGTTTCGGTTGTAGATAAACTTCCCCTTTGACTTTGAGACTGAGCTTTCATCCTTTGTTTTTGATGAGGCCTTTTTTTTTTCTTCTTCTTGCTCCATGAGGGATAATCAGACACTGGAGGTTTTCCTCATAATTCAATCCCGCCGTGTCATAGCCGGCAGGGGGGGGAGGTTGGGAGGGTTCTCCCCCTTCCAGCGTTTTAAAGCCTGGATTCATAAGCCTCTGTTCCTCAGCTCGCTGTATGGTCCACCACGGGGGTCGCACTTATAACCTGCTGAAGTATTGCTCCTCAGTGAGGTACCCGGCATAGAAACTCTCCTTATTGACCCTGAAAGAGCGAAGGAAGTTCTCAGTAGTCTAGGACTGCTGCAAATCTCTCCTCACGTTTCCGGTGAGACTACCCGCTGTCTTCTTGTTGTTGTTGAGAGAAAACAGAGTAGGGCGGGACTACTTTTACGACCGGACTAAGTTGGCCGTCTACTCTGGCACCATTTGAATGGAGGCTGGTCGCTCTCCATTTTGTTTGTTTCAAATATGGCCCGGGTGCTGAGGGGAAGGAGTTTAGTTTGTACTGTAGAAACTAACACTGATAGCGGCTGTGTGGTTTGGTATGTAGCCTGCTGTGGTGCACTGGTTCCTGTTTAGACAGGGGGAACTGTAGAGGCCATGTGCCAGTTGGAGGAGGCTACCTGAGGCCCCTCTGAGGTCACGGTTTCCTAATCAAAGAAGATTTCCACTAGTCTTGACCTTTAGTGGAATGGAAGGGTCAGAGGGCACGCCTGGATTAGAGACACGGCCTGTCTGACCGAAGCACGTCATGGGGAAAGCATTGGTCACAGCCCAGCTCCTCTCTAGGAACAGCAAAGCCAACAATCTCTCTCTCTGGAGCAGCACAGTGCTCCTTACCTCTCTCTCTGTCTCTCTCTCTCTCTGAGGCTGTCCTCGTTGTGCCGTCTTGCCGTAGTCCGGGTGTGCTCTGGGAGGGCCCAAGGCAGCTGGTCGGCCTAAAGCCATCCATCCCCCACCCTAGTGAGAGGAGAGAGCAGGCAGCAGCAGAAAGGTGGAGGGCCACTGTGAAACTGGCCTCGGCATCGACACACAGGCGTGCAGATGGACGGCCCAGCTCCTCGGGCAAACTGTAATACTGTCTGGCTTGCAGAGAAGCATGCAGACAGGCAGGAATACAAGGAGGTAGACAGGGAGGCATGTTGACAGACAGATGGGAATACAGGCAGGCCTGCAGAGGGGTAGGCAGACAGGTAGACAGGAATACAAGCAGACCTGCAGGGGTGCGGGCGGGCAGGCGGGCAGGCAGGCAGGCGGTCAAGCAGGATGGATGGATAGCCCCAGGACCTCTACATCATTTGCTCTCATTGACTTTAAAGGGACAGTACACTCCATTCAGAACCCATGCAGCTATTTTTGCCTACTTAATCACGTATCTTTCTTCCATCCCTTGTTTCCTCTCCTTTCTTTTCTCTCTCTCTCTCTCTCTCTCTCTCTCTCTCTCGCCCCCCCCAGTCACTGATGTTGAGCTGAAGAGACTGAAGGATGCCTTCAAGAGGACCAGTGGCTTGTCCTACTACATGACCCAGCAATGCTTCTACAGAGAAGTACTGGGAGATGGAGTCCCACCCAAGGTGGCAGAGGTAAGACCAGGTTGTGTGTGTGTGTGTGTGTGTGTGTGTGTGTGTGTGTGTGTGTGCCCACGCGTCGTTTTTCTTGAAGAACAATGGACACTTGAAGTTTTATGAACTGAGTAATCAGTCTGTGCATAATACTAGATCAATCTAAGGTGTGATATTAAGAAATATGTCACCTATCAATTATGCATGAGTAGTCTTAAAACCATTTCACAATGGTCAAATTGAACCACATTGCATCTCGTCTAATTTTTACCGGCCTCTATTTGAGTGTTGAAGAAGACGCTTGGCATGTGTCGATCAGTCTAACGTGAAACCACTCCACTATTTAATGGCACTCTCCTTGATCGGTGAATCCTGCGGAAGTAAGCTATCGATGTGGGTTTGAGTGTCGGCGTGGCTGGGGTTGTAGTGATGACTATATTTAGGCAGCATGTAAACAGACAGTATTCATAAAAATAGACTTAAGATGTATGATAGGGTTCACCAGTTACCAATGCCCAATTAGTAAAGGCAACGTTAAGCTAAGTCACGCTAACATTAAGCCACGCCAGCCACTGTTATAATGTCCTCTGCTGCTAATTGTTGCTAATGGAAAAAAGGTATTGTGCAGGTGTGGCTTTGACAGCGCAGATTTCTTGTCGCTGCGAAAATTGTGAGTTTCACGCCTGCGTTGACGGAGCATTAGCGCTGCGGCGCGTTGTGTTAGCCGTGCCTCAGAAGGTCCAAGTATTACAGTTCTCCCAGCAAAGAGGCAGAACTCAGCTCTCCTACGTTACACATACAGATATGAGAGGGAGAAACAGCAGTCCTCGTTAGTGCATTTATGCAGAAATACATAATATAAAATGTAGAAAAAGTTTGTTGATATTTATGTTTATGTTTTTTACATCCTTTGGTAAATAAATTTTCCTTTGGTGTGACGTTAAATGGTTTTAGCAGTGGAAGCACGGCATTTACCAATGACATGGATGAGTCTCATAGCCTTACCTAAAGACACACTGAACCAGTGCATGCTGAACTGACTAAAGACACACAGAATCAATGCATCCTGAACTGACTACAGACACAGGACCTAAGCAGAAAACTGAACTGACTAAATATACATAGAATCGGTGCAAAAAGCTGAACTGACTAAAGACACACAGAACTTTACCAGAAAACTGAACTGACTAAAGCACAGAACCTTAGCAGAAACTGAACTGGTTTAAGCACAGAATCTTATCAGTAAACTGAATTGACTAAAGCACAGAACCTTAGCAGAAAGCTCTACTCGCATAAGCACAGAATCTTAGCAGAAAACTGATCCGAATAAAACAGAACCTTTGCAGAAAGCTGAACTGACTAAAGCACAGAATCTTAGCAGAAAACTGAACCGAATAAAACAGA
>JAVQJS010015596.1:0-14646 GCA_036024795.1 Galaxias rostratus | reverse complement strand
CCCCCCCCCCCCCCCCCCCGCAGCCCATGCAGTATCTTTTTTGATCTTTTTAAAACACACACATGAAAACACCCCCCCCCCCCACCCCCCCCCCCCCCCCGCCCCCGGGGGGCCCGCGCGCCCCAGACTGACGCCGGTCTGGTGAATTCTGCGCAGCTGTTGAACATGTATGCCTCTGAATGGCACACCAGTGCTGTCTAAAAAAAACAAGTGAGCGCGAGAAATACCAAGGAATCATGGGGGATTTTTGTTTATTCAAAGGCCTATGAATACGCAGCACAGTGCTGCTCGCTGAAGACGTTGTTCTACGTTCCCATCCCCTCTGCAGAGATTCAACAGGACTGGCTTTTAAGCTTTTATTAACTAGGAATTGATAAAGAAAAACGTCTTGCTTTTTTCTGAATTGGAGCCCTTTTGCCTGGTCGCATGGCCAGTGTCGGAGGGCCTGCCATGGCTGCGGCTGGTGCTAAAGGGCCAGGGGGATGCTGGAAAGCTTCTGAATCTGAAAAGGCGGTGGAAGAATGACATTTAGAACATGCCAAGCAATTAACCTGCGGATGTCAGACCGCATTCCGGAGCTATTCTGGTCTGAAAAGGATGAAATAAACAACTCAGAAAGTTAATTAAATGGCTGGGTGAACTTCCTTCTCCTAATTTTACTTCATTAACGCGCAGCACAAGGAAGTGCTTATGTAATGCACTTTGCAATGCACCGACACGGTAGTAGCAACGTGTGCCCCGTGATTAAAACTCCAAGGAAAAAGGGCTGCTTCATTTTCACCCTGATGACGGAAAAATGAAGGCGGCAGATAAAGAAGCTGGAAAGCGGATTAAATTGTGAGGCTGACTTATTAGCATGTTGGCGGCAAAAGGGGGCATTATGATGTGGCACAGAGCATGACGCCTTCCAGCCCCGTCCAGACTCTTTGTTCGAGCTACCCCTGGTTTGGCACTTGCTAATGTGTGGTGCGTGTTTGTGGGTGTGTGTGTGTCTGTGTGGGCACTTGAGCACATTTAAATGACTTTGTAAATTCCCCCTTAGCCATTCCAGTGATAGCCTAACATAACACTACTTTATTTGTCAAGCACACACCAGTGTAAGTCGTAGTCGTTGGATGTAAGTAGTAGTCAAAATGTTGCTTAATTGACTGGCTCTAGGCAACAGCTGCCGAAGCAGAGAGCACAGTGCAACCCCCAAATGGAAAGTGTTGTGTTGTTTAAAGCCCATTTTCTCACACTTGTCTTAACCACCTATGATCATTTAAACATGTTTTATGTAGTTGCATTGTTTAGATTTGAGATGGTGGTGTGCTAATGTCTTCGTCTAACAACTCCTAGGGGACTTGTGGGATCCTGAGTCAGCCAGAATCGTGAGCGTGGGTCCAGAACCGATCCGGACCCTGCTGGTGCTGGACGACTCTGTTTGGGCCAGTTGTGGGAACAGGGTCACAGTCATTGAAGGCGATAGCCTGGCCACCCAGGTAAGGCATGCTAGTAACCCCCCCCGATCCACCCACCCACCTTCCAGACACAGACACTCACAAGCACACACATAATGCCCCGACGGCGAAGCTTCTGCATGCAGAAGGCAACACCATGTCTACGGTAGCAATGCTTGCTATTGAATCAAAATTGTGACCTTAAATTGAATGGCAGCCTCTCCATTTTAAATGTGTCTGCAGAATTAAGTAAAAGCAGGTCCACAACGCCTCTAGCCGGAGGCCAATTTTTAAAAGATTTAAGCCCGTTCTGATCCCTGCCCGTCCATCTTCTCTCCAGACAAAGATGGAGAGGCTCAATCTGAAAAAGATTTCACTGCCTTTCTTTTGCTCACATCAACTTCACATCCCAAAGAACCTCCGCAAATGTGTCGGCCAAAGGTTTCCCGATCTATTTTTCCCACCCCCTCCTTCCTCTCGCTCTCCCATTTCCACCGCTCTTCTCACCAACCTCCCTAAACCCCCGGTTTCCCTGAAGTAAAGTCAGCCGGCTGAGTGGGGCCGTGTACACCCAGAGGTTCTGGTCCGCTGTGTCTCTCCCCCATGGAGTTGAGCGGGTCAGTGGCAGTTTGCCTCCAGCCAGACAAAGTCTCCATTGACTAATATCCACCCAGGAGGATTGACGTTGTAGGGGCTGTGGTGCATAACCACAAGCCCCAGGCCCACTAGGTGAGACTGAACTACCTGGAAGAGGAGGATGTGATTGCTCACGTTCCCTTGTGTTGGCTCTTCACCTTTGACACGTTGGTCCCCTGTGGTAGATAGGAGCCTGCTCATTGAAACAGTGCACATACAGAAGTCTTTGATAGATGGATGGATGGATGGATGGATGGATGCAGGGCCAATCTGTGTTGAAAGCCGGTTCTCCTGTTTAACTGCGGGGACACAAAGCGGATTCACTGGTCCAGTGCCCCCACAGCCTCTTGCAGCTCAGGCCAGTGTGAGTGGGGATTTAGGGGACAGCTAGCTCACCCTGGACGACACCTCGTGACACAGCTCGGTGAGCGCCCTGTCAGTGCCGGGAAAGAAGATGAGCTCTCCTCCAGGCCAAGAAAGAGCCAGGCGTGGCCAGGCCCGTCCTAACAGAACAGGGGCGGAGCGTGCACTCTGGGGGCTTTGATCACCGTGGACTGGCAGGCCCGTCCTCCTCTCTCTGGTTTCTTTCTTTCTCTTTCTCCATTTCGGTTCATATCTTTCTCTTTCTCATGCTGTCACTCACAGTTTCTCTCACTTTTTCTTTGTCCTCTCAATTCTCTCTCCCTCGCTCCAACCCCCTTCCCCGCTCACGCCTTCACCTCCCTCCTCTTCCCCCCCTCCTCTCAGTCTTCCTCCAGGCTGGTGTTTGTGGATGTTGAAGTCCACCTCCCGATCCTTGCCGTGCGGCATCGTCACCCGGTCTAATCCCAGGCTACCAGACAGGGTTTACAGCTTGGTGGGGGAGGGGGGTTGAGCCTGCGGTGTCCTCCCCCACCCCTACAACCCCCACGGCTGCTACACAACTATAGAGGAAGTAGGATATGGCTGGCAGCTGCTGCGTGACACAGCGGAGATGATCTCGTGTTGAAGCCATATTGCCACTGTCACACTTGAGTGGCTCTCGCCGCGTCGGCGAGCGAGCCTGGATTCAGCCGGCTAATACCAGGGAGTCGGGCGGAGGGCTGTGGCTGCCCTCATTTATCCTGGTCTTAGGAGCAAGTTGGGGCGCGGGGCCGGTGGCGATCGTTTGCCCGAGAGCGCCCACCACCAAACCCCACCATTTAAGACACGTTTTGCAACTTTCTAAAGGCTTCGCGGCGTCCATTCACACGTGCCCCTTGAAGGTGAACCCGTTCCTTTTCTCTCTCTTTTCTGTGGCTAGCCTTTACCTTGACTCCGAGGTGACGCGTGCTCCTGAGCACCACGAGGGAGCGGCGGCTCTTCTTTCCCAGACGCAGCCAGGTCGGAGCGCCCACTGTCGACGACGAGTCAATTAAAAGTGAAAAGACATCAAAGGGCTCCTCTCTCCATACTTCCGCTATCCTCAAACAAAGCTAGTCCCTCTGGCAAGGGCACACAAACAGGTGGTAATCCCTGTCCGCCGGTGAATGGGGTGGGAGGGTGCATCTTTCCTCTCCCCTCCCTACACCAGTCCCCCCGCTCTCTCTCTCTCTCTTACTAATCTCCCAACCTCCAACTGGCGGAGCGGGAGTGATACGAGGTGCAGGGCGATGCGGAAGCCAACCCCTGTCATGTCTCAGACCGTAGGGTACTCGCATGCGTCGACACGATAAGGCTCATTGCACTCTCCGGCTGCTCATTATGATCCTCGGTGTGTGTGTGTGTGTTTGCCTGAAACAGCCCCGTTCTCCCCCAACGCGCTCCTACAGAAACGCAGACTGTCGGAGGAGGAAGAGGAGGCTGGGTGGTGGATGGGCGTGGGGTGCACAGAGAGATTGTGTTTGTTGGGTTTCATTGGAGCTGGGAGTGAGCATTTTAGAGACCTGGCCACGGATGTGAAGTAGTTTGCCCTACGTGACCGTGCGGTGAGTCTCAACATGAAGCAAATAGCCGGGCGTTGCCTCGTGAACCTACTGGGATGGACAGAGTTACAACAAAGACTCATGGAAGTAGTCCAACAAGCTCAAGCATGTGCTTTATGTTGCTCCATGGTTCTCGGTGGTCCTCATGCTTCAAATGGGTTGGAGATCTAGGCCCTGTTTCAATTGAAATGCAACGAATGCTGTGAACTACCTTAAATGTGCAGTCTAGAGAATTGGGCAAAGATTTGCAAGAACTTGAATCACAACTGCCTAAAAATCCAGGCTCTTGAGCTGCCAATCCCTCCTATCCTTCTCCTAAGCCCCTCCCTTCAAATGGGGCATACACATGCCTGCAGGCTAGGCCACGCTTGTTAGGTTGGGAATGTGCAGTCAAAATGCTCCAACACAGTCACACAGTCATGCATTTAACCAAGGTGTGCTTGTGAGGGGATTGACGGGCCGGTTGCCATGCCTCCCTTCAACCACTGTCCTGATTGGTTAGTTTTTAGTTGGCTTTCAGAGTTTTGAGAGGCAACGCCCGTAGCTCATGTTTTTCTCAGAGCAATTTATTTATACCTCCCAGGAGGTAGACAATAAACATTTTTGCTTGAAAAATGTACATATTTCACCGTTAAGCGTCTATATTGTACACTGTATATATTTCATGAAGTAATCTAGCCTTATGGACTGCTATTATGTAAGTAGAAATGTGTATTAAGAAGTTCGTTTTTTTCCAGCAAAAAAACTGTCTGGTAGTAGGTGCATTTTTCTCTTGGCAAGGCCGAATGGGATTGCATTGAAACTTAAAATGTGTATAGAATAAATTACAGCGCTTTGCACATTTTTCTTGTAATTTATTTTTCATTCAAATATCTCATACATTTTTATCCACGTACTTTGTGTTATTTATTCCTCTCAATCTGCAATGCATGTCAGTCTTTTTCTTATTTCCAATCCTCGCTCTGTGGTTTCCATGGTGATGGTGTGTACTCCATTCACTCTTTCCCCTTTCCCCGTTATCTCCTCCTTCCTTCCCAAAACCCGCTTTCAAACCCTCCTTCTCTCTCTCTCTCTTTCTCTCTCTCTCTCTCTCTCTCTCTCTCTCTCTCTCTCTCTCTCTCCCTTCTCTCTTCTTCTCTCTCTCTTGCAGAGGTTTGAGGTACACCCAGACCCCATGGTGAGTGTAGCCCACATGGTGAGGGCTGGCGGAGGGGTGTGGATGGCGTTTTCCGAGGGCTCCTCAATCCGCCTGTTTCACACGGAGACACTGGAACATCTGCAGGAGATCAACGTCTCGACGCGCTCAACCCTACTCCACGCAGGTAACCCTCCCCACACAGAGCACAGAGCACCTTCTGTCAGCCATGTGCCTCTACTTCTACTGATTCTAGGTGAACGTCCATATTGTCGTTGCTGAGAACTGTTTTCTAGACTTTCTTGAGTCGCTCTGGTGCCTTAGCACTGAATCAAATGAGTCTTTAAGCGCATGCAAATGCATGAGCCTGACCTGCTCTATCAGAGGGGTTAGAGGCATATATTGGTCATTTTGGGGGGAGTCTTGGTTGTGTAAGAGAAATAGAGGGCACCAATTAAGACCCACAGATGTGCCCCCCCTTTCTGGAATGGTATTCCGGAGTTGCTCCCGAGGACTGAGGCTATTCGGAATGACCTGAATAAGAAGCCACCTCAAGAACCTGGAACGAGGCCACAATGGAGTCTCAGGGTTAGATGGAGGAATTAATAAAGGGACATTAAGTCACAGAGGAGCGGCACAATGCCCAAGACAAAGCCGTTTTCCCACTCCCGGGGTTGCCATGGAAACGCTCCTTTCTTCCCGTTCCCAACGTCCCAGGGATAGTGGTATCATGCCAGGTTTGCCCCCTGATTCCCTCCCCATCTACCGCTCTAGTTTCCCCGTCTTTCCTCATTTCTCTCCCTTCACACTCTCAATCTCCCGCCTCTTGTATATGTCTCTTTCATTTTCCCTGACTCACATCCCCCTTTTCTCTTCATCTCACCTGCCTTCAAAAAATCATCTCAGCCTGTTTTTTTTTTTCTTTTACTTCTCACCGCGGGATTCTGCAGACATCACCACTCCCCCCGTCTCCTTTCCTTCATCATAAATGAAATATTTATCAGCTAGCCGGGGCGTTATTCCATGTTTGTTTGCCGAGCCGGGGTAAACACACAGGGAAGGAGGAAAAGCAGACCGGAGTCTGCTAAACGATGGTCACCTATAACTCTCACTTTAACAGGAACCTATAAAATAAGCACATTTGCAATGTGGGAATACTTGAATGAGGTGCCAAAAAGCAATACAATCCACTGTGGTGTAGAATTTGATAAAGTTGTTTTTATTAATTACATCTATGGAGACATTCAAAAGAACAGCCTCTTCCAAAACCTTCCAAAGTCTCCCAATGGCTCCAATTTTTCATCTCCAGTTATACTGTCTTTAAAGAAACACTTTAGTAAACAATAACATGATTTTGTTGTTTTTGGAGTTTTTATTTAGTATTCTTGCAGACTCTTTACATCACATACATGTGTTTCCAACTTTACAAAGTCAGTTTCCGGTTTCAACATGTGGTGTGTTGATCAATATGGAGTGAGCACAATACCACTGAGAAAGTGATGCCTCGGCAGACCTGGTTCAGGCAGACAACTCAGACAAAAGCAATCATTCACGTCTTCACCCATCAACCAGTCGCATCTGCTCCTTGGTTTTACTTGGTGTTTTCAAACTGTGGTTTGCTCATCACGACGGCCCTGACAAACGCTTCCTGCTGCAACACGCTGGCTCCAACAAATGCACCAGTGCTCACTGCTCCATGCACACTTTCCTACTGCTGGCTTTTGCCCACCCACCTCCACCCCAGCTTCCGCCTACTTTGGGTCCGTCCTTCCGTATCTGTCAGGTGTAATCTGCTGGGATCTCCTCCATACCCATGGTCTCAGTGGAGCGTATGATTATGTACGTCGCTCAGAGCTGCATACACTCGACGCATGCTTTCAACGTCTTTCCATGTTATTGCAATTAACAGCTGAACATAATCGTAGGTTGTCCTGACTGAGTTATAGTTTATAGCTAGTTAAAAGGTGTGACACTACAGTAGCACTGTAATAGGTTCTTTACAGAGGACTTCACAGTTCTGATGCTGGGAGATGGAATGTACAGGAGACTGTCAGAATGTCACCTACAATGGCTCATCTATGTGAACTAGCCTGTGGCACCTAAACATGTCTGACACTGTTAGCTGCTCGGTTAAAAAAAGCTTTGTTTATTCTTTTGTTTCTATTGGGCCCTTTGTCACACGAAAAATTGGCTTATTGGGACTGGTAATATGCGATGTGAACAGACATGTCCGCTTGATATGACACCTTTTTGCATTTTTGCTGAGGCCCACCAAACCTTGATGACTGTCAAGCTATGTTTTTCTCTTATTCAGCATTGTAGCATTGTAAATTGGATATCTTCTGTCCATATAAGTCTGGGCAGGTTTTTCCTCTGGAATATATGATCTGAAAAAACTCAGATCAAAACACCATGCCAACAAAACCAATTGAAAAGCTACTAGTGGCCTCATTAGTCAGATAGAAAAGGATAGGTAGATGCACTTTTCAGTGCTCAGTCTTTTACTCTCTCTCTCTTTCTTTTAGTTCTTTTCTTTTCTCTTTTTCTGGGCTTTTTATTTTGTGCTCCTAAAGAGAAGAGCAAGATTGCTATGGTCAAGGCGTCTGTCGAGTATGCCACTGACCCTCAGGTCATCCTCCCTCGGTGCCTTTCCTGTTGAAATATGCAGCAGGTCGGAGGGTGACGGCGGTGGCAGCCTTGGCACCGCGGGGGGAGAGGAGCAGGCCTCTTAGGGATTCTTTCCTCTGGGTCCAGGAACGCATAGTAGCTCCCTCTGAAGTTCCCAAACGCTGGACTCCCAGTTTAAAAGGAACGTCCCCTGCTATTCCAGGCAAACGGCTATGAAATACTTAAGAAGTGGTTACATATCAATGCCTTCCTATTCTCCACTGATTTCTCCATAACTTGAGATAGGACGTTCATGTATTAATGATATAGCTCCTTAATACTCTCGCTTTAATATGGGCCAACTCGACCGGGAATTCCACATGCTGTAAACACCATACAAGCAGCCGAAGCAGCTGCAGTGCGGATGATGATCTCTCCCCCACTAATGGATTTAATAGTTCTTGTTTAAGGCAGGAAAAAAAATTGCCGCCCCACCAAAAAAGGTCTTTTGCGACATATCACAGGGAATCATTTTATCTTTAGAGTCTCCTTGAGATTTAGAGATCGCTTTTTTTTCTATTTCAAGGCAAACACGAGCTCTCTTGATGAACCCATGGAGAATAGCAGGCCTCCTGCGTAACACGTCGGTGGTGGAGGATTGCTGGAGGTCAGACTGCGCCTCCTTAATCTGGAGAGTCTTTGTCATGATCCCCGCCCTTATCAGCGTTCTCAGAGACCAAGCCTCGCTTGCGCCCACATTGGCCGACTTAGCTTCACAGATTTCACGGTAACCCCGGTGTGGGTGTTTGTGGGAATGGCTCCCCTGCTGCTTAAGCTTTTCTGTACTCACGCAAATACAGACACACACGTACACACACGTACACACACACTCTACAAACAAAATACCATTTATAAAGTGAACAGGCGGGCTGACATTTAGAAGACAGAGTTACTTTACCGAGGCCTTCACCTCGGAGCAGTGACGCCCACCAAGGCCTCTCCTTAAACGCCTCGGCTGTGCGCCAGAGCTCACCGTGCGCATCCGCTCCTCCTCCTCTAAGCCGCGCAATTGTGACGTTTTTTGAGGGGCACAGTGAACAGAATCGATTGTGGCGCTCGCGAGTCACCGGTGCGGATGGCATGCGGTAATCTACGGCGTGACGCTCGACAGGCATGTAAATACGGCTCGGCATAGAAATTAGCATTGTGTCAGTGGCTAAGCATCACGCGACTCGTCGCTGTAATTCGATTGCGTGTGCGCCATGGGTATTACTCTGAACGGTTGCTTTTGATCAAACTGGGCCATAGGAGCCGGCATGCGAATGGAAAGCCCAGGCGAGCACACAAGGAGCCTGGTCCTCTGAACACTCTTTGGTAACTAGCCACAAACAGGGCGACGAATCTGAAAGGAGAAGGACGCGATTCTACCCTGGCGCTTCAGTGGGCGGGCTCTGTGGGCTCTGGAGGACAGGTGGAGGAAGCACAGCCGGCAACCGTTGTCGCGTTGTGCCTCTGCGTCTACACGCTGTTCAAACAACGCAAAGACAATGTGTTCCCTGAGAACAAAGGCAAAGGCCTTTGCAGCACGATCACACACTTTGAATGTAGCCGGCTTTGGTTAAAAACAAACAAAAAGCTATGAATATGTCACGTGTGAAAGAGCAACGCAAACATGTTTTGAAAGACCATCGCCAATGCAGTCAGTGGATAATGGTTTATCGGTAATTCACGTGGAGGTTGCTGACTTGATAGAGTCGGTGTTCTTCCGATTGAACATATCACACAGTACAGTTAACCTGTGGTCACGGAATTGTTTTAGGATCGAGGTCGTTGAATAATCGCTGCAGAAACCGGTTAAGCGTTCCAACACACAAGAGAACTCCTGCGTAGCAGTGACGTTGAAAGGTCGTCACTCGAAGGTTGAGGACAAAGAAAACTCTTTAACGCCACGGTTGCTTTGCAGGCCAGAAAAACCTGCGCGTCACCAGCCTCCTGCTGTGCCAAGGTCTGCTGTGGGTGGGCACGTCCCAGGGCCTCATCCTGACCCTGCCGGTGCCCAAACTGGAGGGCATTCCCAAGATAACAGGTAGAGTACAGGCGGACGGCTGGCACCTCTACAGCAGTCCTGCATTAGGCAAACATATAAGGTTCACCATCTGTTCCAGATTGGGCCGGACTTGTTGTGAGTGATAGCTGTCGGTCTATCTGTTCGTTGTGTGTATGTGGGCCTAATTGGCGACCAATTTATAATGAGCCATTGAGTGCTGAGAAAAGTGCTCAAACTAAATCCAATGAATTATAAAAATGGTTCGCAATCACTTTACTTTATGTTGCCGCACTTTTTATGATTCTAGTGATTAAAGTGCGTAGAGATGTGGAACACACTGTAGTTGTGGAACACAGTCGTTGAACTTGGTGAGCGTAAAGTGAGATGGCAATTATACGCAGCCAAAACGTAACTTCTGAATGTGTAAGTGACAGCTTGTAAGTCCTTCATGGCTGAACATTTTGTTTCCAAACCCATTCTCACTGTGTTTACTTTTGGCTTTCCACTGTGCAGGAAAGGGCATGAGCTCTCTGAACGCCCACTGTGGACCAGTGGAGTTCTTGGTCGCCGCCTCCAGCACCCTCTCCCCAGAGCTGCTGAAGAGGGATTCAGTCGGCGAGGGGCCCGACTCGGCGTTCGGCGGCGAGGAGCGCAGCGATTCCTCCTCCCAGGAGTCCCTGCAGCAGTCGGGCTCCTCCCAGGGGGAGGGCCGGGGGAAGGGGCGGGGCGTGCTCCTGCAGTACCGCCTGCGCTCCACCTCGGGGCTCCCCGGGCGCCCGCTGACGGCAGGGGGCCACGAGGCGTCCGACTCGTCCCTGGAGTCCCTGGAGCACAGCCTGGAGGACGGCTCCATCTACGAGCTCAGCGACGACCCCGAGACGTGGGCGCGGGCTCGGGCGTGCGAGCGGGACGGCGGGGGCCGCAGGGACCGCGTCACCTCGGCCGCCGTGGTTTCCGGGGGGCGGGGCTTCCAGAGAGTGAGGGAGGGGCCGGTGCCGGCCGGCAGGGCGGGAGGGGAGATGCTGGAGAACACACTGATGGTCTGGCAGCTCCCTCTCACTGTGTGACTGCACTGTAGAGGTCAGAGAAAGGGGCTGCAGACTCCTGTCTTTGCCACGACACCGGGACATTTGAGAACCACTTGAGAGGAGAAACGTTGCCTCCGGCAGACAGCTAAGAGGCAGGCTGTGGACTTTGTGGAGAAAACTAAAGAGGCCTGTTGTTAGCATCGAAGCACTGCAGCTGTGTGTGTGTAAGGTGTGTGTGTGTGAGTGTGCGAGTGTGGCTTGTGGCATCGTCTTCATCCACCAGTCCCATGAGCCCCTCGGAGATCCCTCCATTCGTTCTGTGTGTAACATTTCCCGAACCACTCCCGTTTCCCTCGGTCTTTGCCAAAGCGGATCCACCTAAATCCACAGCTTCATCACGGGGCGCTCACACGGCAGATTCCCCCTCCCAGGAGATTCCTTTGTGACTCACGGATGGACGGTGTTCCCTTTGAGAGGCAGTCCTTTGTTGATGTGCCGCAGGGCCGAGCGGGGGACCGAGCTCTTTCATGGGACTCCATTGGGAGAGATCCCATCTGTTTAGGGCTAAAAAGCTGAGAAGTAGCTTTGCTGCACAAAGGAAATTAGCTTTACTTTAGTCCCTCCGCCTTTTCCCTCCATTCCCTGCCAATGTGAAAGTGAGGAACGTTCGACCGCGAATGTGTCTTGAAACTGAATAATAATAACGTCCTCTAGAAAAGAAGGAAAGGAAAAAAAGGATGCCGACGTTGTGTAATTTACGTAACCAATGACGACATTAAGGGCATGAGTTGTTAAGAAAAACTGAGGTTTTCCTAAGAACAAATGAGCACTCGACTTTGACATCTCCCCCCCGCTTGCCGCGGTTTGAATTGCAGTAGTACAGCATGTACTGAAAGATGCTCTCATGCCTTGTCGTTTGGCAGGTTAATTTTGATAGGGCAAACATGCAGCCCATTTTGTAAAACAAACTATCCACATTTGCTAGAGGGGAATGTGGTTGAAATTGAACCAGTTCCTTCACTATTCATCCACTGGTTGTCGTATTCCAGAGAGGTTTCCGTACAACGTGGGATTTATTTTCTCACAGGTCTGTTCACCCTTGAACTTAGGTTTCAAGCAATTTGGGACTTAAATGTCCAAGCACGATGGGCATGCAGATCCACTGTCTAATTGTGTACCATCTCAACCAGATGAGATGGGTTGGCGTACATAAATGTGTTGTTTGGTTTTTGAATATGGTCTCGTTAAGACGTATTCAGTTGACCGGCAGGTCTCTTTGTAGAAGTAATGGAGGGAAGAGAATCTATGGTAGACACAGCATTGTTATCCCCACGTGAAATGAAGCAGAGTATGGACCTTTTGATTCTTTTGTGATCCTTTACGATCCTTTTGTTTGCCTTTTTCTGATAAATGACATTCAACAACACACACTGAGCAGAGCGTAGCACTGCAAAGAAAATATGTATTGCACTGCGTATGTCAGTGCTCCAACTGTAAAATGGAGGTGCGTGCTTTGTTTCATCGCGTCAATATGATGTGCAGTGCGTGAGGATGTTATGAAAAATACACTTCAGTTTCATAAGAGATCCTTTTGAATGTTGCACAATGTTTTACGAAAAGCCATTCTCCATACAGAGACATGTTTGTGTTTTAGTAGATAGACAGGGACATTTACATTCACATGTTCAATGCCAGAATATACGATAACCAATCATTTTACATTTATGAACACCAGCATATTCACAGGCATGGTTATGAAAACAGCAGCATATGCCGTCTAACATGTTCACATCGTATGAACAACAAACGGAATTACGATTAACATTTGAATTTGTTCTTATCACCAGATTGACAGAATCGTAAGAAAAAACTTGTAACGACAGGGTCCATTATTTAATACCTTGATAACCTATATTGTACACTGTTTGTGGTTTAACAACACTCTCATCTTATTATGTTCTTACAAATGCAATAAAATATGTTAAACAAAATGACTAAATCACTCAGATTGAGATGGCTCTAATTGAACGTGCTTGAGTGGGGGGGTTGCTGCCTTAGAGTTCATCGGCAGTGTTCTCCCGTTTGATCATTCCAAACTAAAAACTTCAAAAGCAGTCTCGGACATAGAGCGAATATGTTTGTATTGTCTATTTTTTCTTATCTTAAGAAGGTTATGCCCTCCGTAAAATAAAATATCGGCAGCTAACAATACAGCTGACAAGTTCTTTGTTTCCATGGCTAAGTATGTTCAAAGTGCAAAGGCAGTGTGCACAAAGTGATAGAAATGTACTTTCCCACGTTACTACACTTTTAGCAGGCGGCAGGTAGCCTTCCAAGCAGCTTCACGGGTCCACAGCGTGTCATCTCCGCGGTCCTTTTCCCTGGGCGCGAGGTGAGGTTTGTCCACCCACACCTCCTCGGCACGTGGACCAGGGGTTGTTGATCTGATTGTGCGTGGAGACAGCAGCCCGGGCGACGGCTCACAAGGAGCCAGCCCAAACCACAGCTGTGGGCCCTTTCTCGTCCTCCATCACTCAGACTAATTGTCTTGGATTATCGTTTGCATATGCAAATGAGGAAAGTTGGAACTTTATTGGGATGGGCTGATTGCACTTAGAGCCCAATTCTAGTTAAGGACCCTCTTATTTTCCTCTCCCATCTCACAAGTGTTGATTCCACGCAGTGGCTCACTGAACAGAACGGGTTTGAACATGAATCTTTGTGCTCACCAATCATCCTTTTGTTTCCTGTGGCCCCGTGACCTGTCAGCTTCAATAGCAGCCTCCGCCTCACACCAAAGCACCAGGCGGAGGACACTGGCCCACTCCAAGGATCTCTCATCGCCTTTCAGTGTCGGCTGAACTACCATAGGGTCTCGAATGCACGCCTGGCTGGGGGGTCTCGCTGGCACAGGCAAACAAAAGAACTGCTAAAAGGTCAAGGCTGGTATCGGCCGTGTATGAAGGCTCCGGTGAGAGGCAGGGAGAAGGAGGAGGCTCAGCCCACAGGTTCTCAGTGCACGGCTCACTGTGTGGGTGGGAGCCTTCTTTCATGGTCCTCAAGTAAATACAGCCTGTGTGGAACGTGCTCATGGGCTCGGTGGCTTCAGGGGTTGTCATCGGGGGAGTAACACCTGCTGACTTCATTAAGGGTGCGTCTGCGATCCATACATTTAATCCCGGCGCGGGGTTCCTCTCCGGGATGGATTCCTAACCTTAAAGCTTTAACTAATGATTAGAAGCAGGCAAACTGGCCCACTGCAGCACAGGACATAATTAATCCGTCAGGTCGCTCTATATCACTAACCGATGCATGGAGGAGAAATGAATTTGGCGCAACTCTCCTTGCCTCATCACTCTCGGTGAGTGAGTGTAATCCGAGCTTTGTTTACTCCTCCATTTACCTTTGCTCTCTTTCTCTCTCTTTCTCTCCGTCCCTTCGTTGCAATCTCTCACTTGCCTCCCAAAAAAAACGTCTCACTTGCCAGCAGCGTTCTCCAGTGGGAGACGCGTCAACGCAACCACAGCACAGCAGCCCGGCACGTCCAAATGGAAGTGGTGTAAAGCAGAGGCCTGAACTGTCAAGAGCTTGGGTAACACAATGCCCACCTGATGAAGCCCTGCCCAATGGCTCCTCGGCGGCTACTCCTGATCTGCAACACAATGCGACCCCATTCTCAGCCAAAAGAGAGAGTAGAGAGAGAGAGAGAGAGAGAGAGAGAGAGAGAGAGAGAGAGAGAGAGAGAGAGAGAGAAAAAAAAAAAAAACACCCACAAAAATCTGTCTCAGAATTTAAGAAACACAATATCTTT